>JAQZBX010035197.1:0-24681 GCA_029593785.1 Cabassous unicinctus
TAAGCGTTACCTCTGGGATGACCTCCTGACTCTCTTTGAAGTCTCTTAGCTACATGAACTCATTTGTCTTTAACTTTTCCCCTTTTTATTCAAGGTCTTTTTCCAGTCGTGTTGCCAGTTGGCACTTGGTATTAATCCCTCATTGCCAGGGAGGCTCATCCCTGGGAGTCATGTCCCATGTTGGGGGGAAGGTAATGCATTCATATGCTGAGTTTGGCTTAGAGAGAGGCCACATTTGAGCAACAAGGAGGCTCTCAGGTGGCAACCCTTAGGCACCCCTGGTGAGCCACCTTTTACATAAGAAAGGGGAGAGGATAATACTTAGAAACCAAGGAAGGCGAAAGCATAAACTAACAAAAATAAGTGGCCTAGGAGAAGGAGGGAGGAGCAGGTGAGGGAACAGGAATGGAAACAAGACAGCCCAATACACCCTTTGGACTTGAGGCCATGTAAGTGTGTAGTATAGTTAAGTCAGACAGAAAGTTAAGCACACTGAGACAGCTTAAGGTAACTCGGTCTTAGTCTCCCAGGGCTGCCTGACAAAGCACCACAGAGTGGGTGGCTCCAAACAACACTTTATCCTCTCCCAGTTCTGGAGGCCAGAGCCTGAAGTCAAGGTGTGGGCGAGGCCACGCTCCCTCTGGAAGCTCTAGGGAAGAATCTTCCCTGGCCTCTTCCGGCTTCTCCTGGCCCCAGGCTGCCCTGGGCTTGTGGCAGGATCACTCCCATCCTGCCCCCACCTTCACGTGGCCACCTCACGTGGCCGCCTTTCCTCCGTGTGTCTCCGTTCTCACTGTCTCTGTCTCCCCCTCTTCTTCTAAGGACTCAGTCACATTGGATGACTATGACCTCATGCTAAGTACATCTGTAGCTTAATCCCATCTGCAATGATCCTCTTCCAGGTAAAGTCACACCCTGAGGTACTGGGGCTGAGGACTTCACCATATCTTTTTGGGGGCCACAATTGGACCCATACGACTCTAATCCGAATTGGAAGCATAAGCACTCGGGAAAGCATTTTTCACGTTACTTTAAAATACAGTATTCTAATGGTAGCTATGCCTTCTCAGCACCACTGAGGTTTTCAACAATGCACACTAAAGCACTGAGGTAGTTACACTGAGCACACTGGCAGTTATTAAAAAGTTTGTTGTTGGCAAGTTTATGTGTGGACTCACTGGCCTCCTCCCATCAGTCATCCATATCCCTCTTCTTGATAAAGAACCTGATTTGGGGCAAGTACTAAGCAGCCACCTGCTCTGGGGAGACAGGCCCCTCCTGTGAGTCATGATTGGTCTAGACCACAATGACCTTCTGTACCTCTTGTGTTCATTTCCTTGGCTGCTCAAGCAAAAACCATGCAATGGGTTGGCTTAAACAATGGAAATTTATTAGCTCACGGTGTTGAGGCTATGAGAAAAGTCCAAATCAAGGGGTCATCAAGATTATGCTTTGTTCCAGAAGACTGGCATTCTGGGGCCAGCTGCCAGCGATCGTTGGTCCTGGGCTCCTCTGTCACATGGCAGTGCACATGGTGGCCTCTCCTGGCCTCTCCCTTCTCTTTCATGTTCTGTTGACCTTCAGCTTCTCGCTTCCTGTGGCTTACTTGCTGCCTGAATTTCATTCTGCTTATGAAGTACGCCAGTAACAGGATTAAGACCCATCCTGATTGGGCTGGGCCACACCATAACAGAAGTCACCTCATCAAAAGGTCTTGCTTACAATGGGTTCACACCCAGAGGAATCGATTAAGTTTAAGAACATGTTTTTCTGGGGTACAGACAGCTTCAAACCACCACACCTCTGATCTGAGTCTGGGTCAGTAATGGGCAAGGAATGTGATTCTGGCCAATGTGGGGCAATCTGAGAGGGTGGCTTCCAGAAAGTTTTTGTCTAAGCCCAAGGGACCAGAAGTAGGCACACACACTTTCTGGAGTTGGGCATTGTTGAGGATGTGATGCTTCTCTTCTGAGGCAGGGTCATCTTGGAATCCTCTTGGGAAGTTGGGAAGAGGCTGGGTCGTTGAGGTAGTGTTGGGCCAGTAAATTAACCGAGCCTACAACTCCCTACCATCTCACTTGTTAAGTGAAGGAAGAGTGTTTTTCTCTCTTGGCCAATTTAAATTTTTTTCTCCTGAAATTTGGAACCAAAAATATTATTGATATAGCAGTGTGTGGGGCAGGGTTAATAGGCACCCTCCTTCTTGACTGGTGATGATATAAATCAGTAGAGCTTTGTCAGGGCTCCATTAGACACTGTCTATCAAAATTTAACATGTTTATCCTTTGGCCAGTACTTCCATGTCTGTATCTGTATCTCACAGAAGAACTCTCACAGTTAAATTAAGTTTCATATACAAGCATGTTTGTAGTAGCAAAAGACAGGAAACTGTAGATATTTATCAGTAGAGGTCTGTTTTTCCTTGCAATTGGAGGCTAGAGGGATTATTAATTTTTTTTTAATTTTTAAAAATTTATTTCATTTACTCTATTGTTCTTTTTATTTATCCCCCCTCCCCCCGATGGTTCTCTTGTCTGTCTGCTCATTGTTTGCTCACCTTCTCCAGGAGGCACTGGGACCCAAACCCGGGACCTCTCATGTGGTAGGTGGGTGCTCAAGTGGTTGAGCCACATCCGCTTCCTGGATTATTTTTTTAATGAGTAGCTATTTGTCCTACATGGAAAGATGTCCGAAATATATTTACTTTAAAAAACACATTGTTATTGATGTAAAGATAATGGTTGCTGGGGGCTCAGAAGGGAGGAAAGGTTTGAACAAATGGGACAGGGCATTTTTAGGGCAGTGAAATTGATAAGATATTGCAATGCTGGACACATGACATTATACATTTGTCAAAGCCTATAAAACTGTACAGCACAAAGTATAAACCATAATGTAAACTATAGACTTTGGTTAGTAGCAATGCTTCGATATTGGTTCACCAATTTTAACAAATGTAGTACACTAATGTAAGATGTTAATAAGAGGGGAAACTGTGTGTGTGGGTGTGTGTAGGGAGTTATATGGGAATTCCCTATACTTTCAATGTAATTTTTCTGTAAATCTAAAACTTCTCTAAAAATAAAGTTTATTATTACTAAAAAAAAAAGCATGTTGTTGCAAGTCAATTTGCAAATTATGATCTCAACTACATAAACAACTTATAAGTAAATAACAATGCATTCTAATTACATTGGCTGTTATGGGTTGATGTATGTCTCCCCTCCCTCCAAAAAAATATGTTGAAGTCCTAAACCCCAGGACCTCAGAAGTGACCTTATTTGGAAATAGGGTTGTTGCAGATTGGATGAGTACTCAGATGAGGTCATTCTGGAGCACAGTGGGCCCTTAATCCAGGATGACTTGTGTCCTTGTAGGGTAGTAGATGCAGAGACAGAGACACAGGGAAGAAGGCCATGTGAAGACAGGGATAGAAATTGGAGGGATGTGGCTAGAGGCCATGGAACACCAAGGATGGCTGGTAACAACAGAAGCTAGAGAGAGGCAAGGAAGGATTTTTTCCCCTCGAATCATTGGCAAGAGAATGGCCCTGCTAACACCTTGATTTAGGACTTCCAGCCTCCAGAACTGTGAGAAAATAGAGGTTTTAAGTCATGATGCTTAAAATACAATGGCTCTCTGTTGTTTTTGCCCACCAGTGTCCAGCCTCTCTTTTCCTTCTGGTAGTACCATCTTGGTTTCACCACTGAGGTCACAATTCCATCCCTGACACCAGGGGCTGGATACATAATCTAGACCTGGAAGAGCTGAGCATGGCAGCATAATGAAACTCAATCCTGAGATTTTATTCAGAGCCGCTGGAAAGAGAATCTCTTTTACCTGAAGCTGGAAGGATGTAAATCTGCAGTTGATGGAGGAAGGTGGGGCAGAGGAACTCAGAGAGAGAGTGCAGCTGGCACAGGAACACAGTGCTGAGAAATGAAGAGACCCTGTGTGATGGTTAGGCTAATGTGTCATCTCGGCCAGGTGGTTGTGTCCAGGTGTTAGGTCCAGCAAGCACTGGGCTAATTGTAATACAAGGGCATTTATGGACTTCGATCACCAGGGAGTTTACTGCGTGGATGGCTGATTAATTCTGCATCAGTCAAGGAGACTGCATCATCAATGGGTGACTCTTTCCAATCAGTTGAATGCCTTAAAAGGGGAAGTGATTTCAACATTCAGAGAGAATTTCCCAGCTCGTTGTTGGACAGCCAACTTCTCCCAGAAACTCATCAAGGACCTTTCATCAGACTTTCATTGGAGCTCCTGGTTTGCAGCCTGCCTGTGGAACCTGGACTTGTGCATCCCCACGGTCGCGTGAGAGACTCTTTTATTTATTTTTATTTTTTTTATTTTTTATTTTTTAAAAGATTTATTTATTTACTTGATCCACTTTAACCCCCCCCTTCCCCATTTGCTGTTTTGTGTCCATTCGCTGGGCAATTCTCTGTGTCTGTTTCACCTCTTCTCATCCTTCCTCCTCCAGTCTTCACCAGGATTCGATCCTGAAGACCTCCTATGTAGGAGAGAGGTGTTCTAGCCATCTGCGCCACCTCGGCTCCTGGTTTTCCGAGCTTTCGGAGCTTCTTGTCTTCTCCCTCTCCTTTTACGTCATCATCTTGCTGCATGGCTCCCGGGGCCTGGCGGCTCACCGGCACCCAGAGCCTGGCAGCCCATGCGCCTTCTATATATATGTATTTTTTTATTTTACCAGGAGGTCCTGGGGATCAAACCCAGGTCCCTCCATATGGCAGACAGACGCCCAACCATTTGAGCCACATCTGCCCCCGAGAGACTCTTTTAAAATCTCATATTATTGACAGATATCTCCGGTTGATTCTGTTTCCTGAGAGAACCCTGACTAATACACCCTGCGTGCTAAAGTCTCAACAAAATACTACCAAACTGAGCCCAGCAGCATATCAAAGGAGTTAGATAACATGATCAAGGGGAATTTATCCCAGGAATGTAAAGGTGATTCAACATAAGAAAATCAATCCATGTAATACCACATTAATAGAAGGAAGGGAAAAAAATCACATGATCATCTCAGTGAATGCAGAAAAGGCATTTGACAAAATCCAGCAGCCTTTCTTAGTAAAAATACTCAGAAAACTAGTAGTTAATAGATGGGAACTCCATCAACACGATAAAGGGCATTTATGAAAAACCCACAGCTAAGATGATACTCAATGATGAAAGACTGAAAACTTTCCTCCTAAGATCAGGAATAAGACTAGAATGTCTGCTTTCATCACTTGTATTCAACACAGTACTGGAATTTCTAGCCAGAGCAATTAGACAAGAAAAAAAAATGAAAGGCATCCAAATTGGAAGGTGGAGGAAATAGAACTATCTCTATTGGCCAATGACATGGTCCTATATGTAGAAATTCCCAAATAATCCCCAAGAAAGCTTTGAGAGCTAACAAATGAATTCAGCAAAGTTGTAGTATACAAGAGCAAAATGCAAAAATTGGTTGTGTTTCTATACACCAGCAATGAACAATCTGAAAAGGAAATCAAGAAAACAATTCTATTTACAGTAGTGTCTAAAGGAATGAAATCTCTACTAAAATATTTAACCAAGGACATAAAAGTCATGAACAGGGGGCAGATGTGACTCAAATGGTTGGGCATCCTTCTCCCAAGTGGAGGGACCTAGGTTCGATCCCTGGGACCTCCTGGTAAAAATAAAGAAAAATATAGAAGACGTGTGTGCCGCCAGGCCCCGCAAGTGGGTGCGCCGCCAGGCCCCGTGCTTGGGTGCGCCACCAGGCCCCGTGCACAGGTGTGCCATCAGGCCCTGCTGAGCCATGCAGCAAGATGATGACGTAACAGGAGAGTGACACAAGGGAGAGCCAAAACGAGACACACCAAAAAACCAGGAACTAAGGTTGCACAGGGAGGAGGATGCCTCTCTCCCACATCGGAGGTTCCCAGGATCGAATCCCAGTGAAGACAGGAGGAGAAGGATGAGAAAAGAGGGCAGGAAACAGACGCAGAGATTGCCCAGCGAATGGACACAAAAACAGCCAAATCGGGGTTGGGGGGGGCGGGTAAAAATGGATAAAAGTAAATAAATAAATCTTAAAAAAAAAAGTCATGAACATTGAAAACTACAAAACATTGCTGAAATAAAGACCTAAATACATTGAAAAGAAAGACTTAATATTGTTAAGATTGCAATACTCCTCAAATTGATTTCCGGATTCAGTGCAATCTATCTCAAAATTCCGGCAGCCCTTTTTACAGAAAGAGAAAAGCCAATCATCAAATTCATATGGAATGTGGAGGGGCCTGAATAGCCAAAATCATCTTGAAAAAGAACAAAGCTGGAGGATTCATACTTCCTGATTTCAAAACTTACTACAAAGCTACTGTAATCAAAGCAGTGTTGTACTGGCATAATGACATACAAAAAGACTAATGGAATAGGTTGAGCATTAAGAGATAAACCCACACATCTATTGCCAATTGACTCTTTATTATTATTTTTTAAAGAAACTTTAGATTACATAAATGTTACATCGAAAACACAGGGGATTCCCATATACCTCACCCCCTCCCCCTCCCACACTTTCCCACATTAACAACATCTTGCATTAGTGTGGTACATTTGTGACAATTGATGGACATATATTGAAGTACTGCTACTAACCATGGTCTATAGTTTACATTATGGTTTACACTTTGCACCACACAATTTTATAGGTTTTGACAAAATGTATAATGGCCTGTATCTGTCACTGCAGTATCGTGCAGAATAATTCCAATGTCCCAGAAATGCCCCACGTTACACCTTTTCTTCCCTCTCCCTCCCCTCAGAACCTCTAGTGGCTACTACCTTTATATCAATATTTCAAGTTCTTCCATTACTAGAATAATAATGTCTACTTTAGTCCATAGCTGTATTCCCCTCTTATGTTTGTTCATTCCTCAAGCTTAAGGATTTTGGGATGGTGATGCCCACTTTGCTTCTGATTGGGGAGGGGCAATTGACCTTTGACAGGGTGCCAAGTCCACTCAAAGGGGAAAGAACGGTCTCTTCAACAAATGGTGCAGGGACAACTGGGTATCCACATGGAAAAGAATAAAAATGGACCCCTACCTCACACCATATGTGATGGTTAGGCTAATGTGTCAACTCTGCTAGGTAATTGTGCCCAGCTGTTTGGTTAAGCAAGCACTGGGCTAATTGTAATACATTACATTTATGAACTTTAGTCATCAGTGAGTTTACTGCATAGATGGCTGATTACATCTACAATCAACCAGGGAGCTTGCCATCAGCAATGAGTGACATTTTATCCAATCAGTTGAATGCCTTAAAAGGGGAAGTGATTTCTGCATTCAGAGAGAATTTTCCAGATCGTCTCTGGACAGCCAATGTCTCCTGGGAACTCATCAAGGACCTTCATTGGCTCTTCATCAGAGCCCCTGGTTTGCAGCCTGCTTGTGAAATCTGGACTTGTGCATCCCCACAGTCATATAAGAGAATTTTATAAAATCTTATACTATTTATAGATATCTCCTGTTGATTTTGTTTCCCTAGAGAACCCTGACTAATATACCATACTTAAAAATTAACTCAAAATGGGTCAACGACCTAACTATAAGAGCCAAAACCATAAAACTCTTAGAAGAAAACACAGGAACATCTTCAGGATCTTGTGTTAGGCAATGGATTTTTAAACTTTTACACCAAAAGCATGAGAAACAAAAGGAAAAATGAATTTCTTAAAAATTAAAAACTTCTGGGCATCAAAAGACATTATCAAGAAAGTGAAAACACAGCCTAAGAATAGGAGAAAATATTTGGAAACCATATATTTGTAAAGGTTTAGTATCTAGAATATATGAAGAACTGATACAACTCAACAACAAAAAGACAACCCAAAAGGACTTGAATAGACAGTATCTCCAAAGATATACAAATGGCCAATAAGCATGTGAAAAGATGCTCAACATCATTAGCTATTAGGAAAATGCCAAGCAAAATCTCAATAAGATACCAATTCATACCTGCTAGAATGGCTATTACTAAAAAAAACCAACAACCCAAAAAACAGAAAATAGCAAGAGTTGGCAAAGATGCAGAGAAATAGGAACCCTTGTATGTTGTTGGTGGGAATGTAAACAGGTGCAGCCACAGGGGAAAACAGTTTGGCAGTTCCTCAGAAAGTTAATCATAGAATTACCATATGATATGGCAGTTCTGCTTCTAGGTAGACAGCCAAAAGAATTAAAAACAGGGACTCAAGCAGAAATTTGTACACAAATGTTCATAGCAGCATTATTCACAATAGCGAAAAGTTGGAAGCAACCCAAGTCGACAGATGACCGATCAACAAAATGGGGTATATACGTACGATAGGATGTTTCTCAGAAAAAAAAAAAATGAGGTGGCGCTACATGCTGCCACATGGATGTACCTTGAAGATATCATGTTGAATGAAATAAGTTGGACACAAAAGGACAAATACTGTATGATTTCACTTATATGGAAATATCTGGAATAAGCAAATACATAAAAACAAAGTAGAATGGAGGTTCCCATGGGCTGGAGGTTCTGTTTGGACTGATGAAAATGCTATGGTAATATTTGGTGGTGATGGTAGCACAATATTGTGAATGTAATTAATGCCACTGAATTTTGCACATGAAAATGGTTATAATGGAAATTTTTGTGTTTTATATATCTTCTCATGTTAAAAATAAAAAAAATTTTAAAAGTCTCCTTATTGAGATTTTGCTTTTAAATTATAAGAGTCAGTAGGTATCCCACACACACCCTTTTTTCCCTCAGGCCAGTTCGAGTTGGCTTTCTTTCACTTGCAACTGAATAATTCACAAATATATATCTGTATTTTTTTAATGATGTCTTCAGCATCTTTTTAAAAATTATTATTATTATTTATCCCCCACCGCCACCCCACTTGTCTTCCTCTATTGCACCAGCTCTCCCCGCCGCGTGGGCCCTGAGCTCACCACGCCACGCGGGAGCTCCTTCACCAGGAGGCCCCGGGGATCGAACCCGGGGCCTCGCCATATGGTAAATGGGAGCCCAACCAATTGAGCCACAGCCGCTTCCCACATCTATGTATTTTTATAGGAAAAATCTGGAAGACTGTGTGCACTTAGCTGTCTAGAGTGGTTGTCTCTGGTTGCTTGAACTTTCTAAAATATAGTGTTGAGCTGTCCAAGGTGGAAGCCACGAGCCACGTATGACTACTGAGCACGTGAAATGTGGCTGGACCAAATTGAGGTGTGTTTAGAAGTCATACGAAAAAAAGTAAAATTGCTCATTAATAGTTTTTTAAATCAATTACACCTTGAAATGATACTATTTTGGATATAATGGGTTAAATAAAACATATTACTGCAATGAATTTCATCTATTCTTACTCTTTAAAATGTAGCTACTAAAACTTTTAAGATTATGTTTGTGGCTTGCTTCGTATCTCTATTGGCCAGCGCTGGTCCAAGGAGCACATGAAAGCCAACCTGTAAACGTTTGTTGAATGAGTAAAGGTTTGAATGGTATGCAACATAGAGTATTAATTCTGTAACCAGACAGAGAAAGTTTAGAAGTGTTTCACATTGCCACTGCTGACAGCTGTGTAGGGACCACGGTCGACTCAGTCCCACCAGCCTGGGTTGGGAATTAGTTCAATGGAGTGGTGAAGACCGTGGGCTTTAGAAGCCCACAGACCAGGACCTGAGCCCAGGTCTGCACCCCTGCTTGGACAACTGACCCTCCAAGCCCTAGTTCTTCAGCCACATAATGGGGTGAAACACACTTCTCCATAGGTGCATCTTGACTGAGGTGTTCAGAGCAGAAACTTCTGGCTCCATCGTCCTCAGTCTTGAGCTACCACTGAGTCCTGAGGTGAAGTGTGTTCCTAACTTTGTGATGCTGAGGTTGCTAGCTGTCCACCACCTGCTCTCTTCTCCCATAGTAATAAGATGGGAGCTGGGCACATGGCTAGATTCCATTTCCCAGCCTCCCCTGCAGTTTGGCCAGTGTGGGTTGGGCAGCCCAGTGGAGCTGAGCCAATCAGATTCCTTCTTAGGAATTTGGGCATGGTGACCAAGAAAATGTGGCCCTCAGATCTCCTGCATGGAGAGCTGTCTACAGGGGAAAAAATAAAATGAAACGGATGGAGTCTGTGGTCACTCTGACCAGGTAGAAAGTTGGGTCAAGAGACTTTATCAAGAGATTCTAAGAAAGAATCAAAGGGAATTGAAAAAAGTGTGTGTGTGTGTGGGTGATTAACTCTAGGAAAAACAAACAGTCTGTACAAGAAGGAAATTAATGAAAATGCTTTTCTGGACGCAGCAGTGAATATTTACACAGATGTGGCTATGAAAACAGTAAACATTAACCAAAACAGTGGCAAAACTGTATGGGGGAAATAAGCAGGGAAATATGCAGGTGCACACGTGGTTTAAAAAAGTTAAATTTGTGTCTTGCAAAGTGGGATGGGATCCTATAGATACCACCTAAAACAGAGAAATCCAGTAATAGCATTATAAGCATGTTACTTAGAAATATGGCAATGGGTGCCAGAAGAACAGGAGTGGACTCACAAGTGAGGAGAGATTTGTTGTTGTTAAATGTCTTGTAGAACTATTTGACTTACTTAGCTAGGTATGTGTATTACCCTGATACACAAAATTAAAATTAGTGGGAATGTAAAATGCTATGGCCACTGTGGAAACAGTTTGGCAGTTCCTCAAAAAGTTAAACACAGAACTACCATATAACCCAGCCATTCCACCTCTAGGTATATACCCAAAAGAAGTGAAAAGAGGAACTCAAACAGATCCTTGTGCACCGATGTTCATCACACCATTATTCACAGCAGCCAAAAGGTGGAGACGATCCGAGTGCCCAGCCACAGCTGAATGCATCAGCGAGAGTGATCTATCTGTGCAACGGAATATTACTCAGCCACTAAAAGGAACAACATTGAGATATGATCTGCCACATGGCTGGACCTTGAAGACATTGTGCTGAGTGAAAGAAGCCAGACACCAACAGACAAACAGTTTATGATTCCACTTGAATGAAATATCTAGAAAAAGCAAATCCACAGAGACAGAAGGTAGATTAGAGGTTGTCAGGGCCTGGGGGAGAAGGAATGGGGGTGACTGCTTAATGGGCACAGGTCTTCTGTTTTGGGTGATGAAAAGGTTTTGGTGATGGGTGGTGATGATGGTAGCACAACATTAAAAATGCCACGGACTGTACAATTGAAAATAGGTAAAATGGGGAGCGGGTGTAGCTCAGTGGTTGAGCACCTGCTTCGCATGTATGAGGTTCAATCCCCAGTACCTCCTAAAAAAAAATAAGTAAAATGGCAAATTTTATAGTATATATATTGCCCCAATAAAAATAAATTTTAAAAAATTAAAATTAAAGGGAAAAACAAGAAAACGGGGGGCTGTTGTTTGGGTCATTTACTCAGGTATGGACAGGAGACCTACTCCTGGGGGAAAACTGCTGGTTTGGGAAGACACCTGACTGCACATTTTGGTTGGGTCAACATGGGCCACCCGCCTGGGGCAGGAGGCCGAGCCCGCAAAGGAGTCGGGGAACAGAGAGGTCGGGAGGAACCGGGAAGCCAGGGGCGTTCTTTCTCAGCCGCCACAGAAGTGCCCAGTGCTGCCCAGAGGCCAAAGAAGATGAGAGCTTCAGCGACATGAGGTCACTGGTGACATCGGGGGGGGGCCGTCCACATGGGGTGATGGTCAGAAACCAGGGAGGAAGAGGGAGATGAGGGGACGACGAAGCTGCTGCAGAGAATGTTTTCCAGAAGTTTGGCCACCAAGAGCAGGAGAGAGAAGTGAGCTGGAGATCCCTGAGGCTGTTAAATGCTGTTGGAAAGAAGCCAGCAGAGGAAGAGTTTGATTCAAGGAGTGTGGGGTCCTCAGCTCAGGCTCCCAGAAGGCAGGAGGCCGCGGCAGGGGCTGTTCCAGGGAGGGCTTGGGCTGCGCAGGCAGAGGGGCATCTCAGCTCCCCGCCCTCCTGGGGAACCTGCCTGTGTCCCGCCTCGCCCTCCCGCCCAGCAGGCTGCTAGCTGCATTTCACAGGTGATGGGTTCTCCCAAAGTCACCTGGCTGGAAGAGGTCCCTGGGAGCCCAGGTTCTTTTTCTGCACCTGTTTCCCTGATGAGTCAGACGTGGCCTTCTGCCCTCCGGGGCCCCCAGAGTCTGGGGGGTGAAGCCACCAGAGGGCAGGCTTTTCTGGCAAGGGCCTGAAGGGGAAGCCCCAAACTCTGGTGCCTGTGGGGGTGAGGGAGAACCCAGCACTGGGATGCGGGGTGCGGGGTGGGGGCCCCTGGTGGGACCAGGCGGGGAGAGGTGAGGAGCGGAGTGGGCTGGCATCAGGAGGGCTCTGTCCCCGCCAGTGGGGCATCCCCAGGCTCCACCCAGCGGGTAGCGCTCCTTGGCCAGAGCTTCGCGGATTTCTAGAGCCTCGAGCATCCCGCTTTGAGCGTGAACTCCTCTCAGATCAGAGAGCTCAGGGCTGGGACAGGAAAGCAATGCGGTGGGAAGCAGCTTGGCAGGTCTGGGAAGAGGCGGGAGGGCAGGGCTGCCGGAGACAGGGGCCCGGAGGGGGCGCATGGGGCCGTGTGGACCGAGCGAGGCGGGACCAGGTGAGCTCTGCCAGGTGCGCCAGGGCGGCCTCGACGGCCCCACTAGTCAGCGCCCACCCACCCGGCTGCGCTGACCCCTCCACCGCAGGACCCAGGAGTGGGGCGTCCGAGGTGGGGCCATTAACTGGCGTCTGACTGAGTGGTAATCACCCACGGTTTGTCCCCAGGCCGCGAGCGCCCTGAGACCCCGCCTGCCCTTCCCCAGGTGGCCCGGCCCCGGATGGGGGGCCCCGGCAGCCGTGCCCCCACGCCCGGGCAGCGCCAGCGCCACCGCGCGCGGCCCCGAGGGCGCGGCCGGGCCGCCAAGGGTTAAGCGCACCGAGCTCGCCGGCGGCCTAGAGCGGCGGCGGCGGCGGCGGCGGCGGGGCGCGGGGCGCGGGGCCGCGGCGGCAGGGGCGGGGGACAGGATGCGGATGCCGGGGGGACTTCCTGTGCCGGCCCCCGCCGCCCCCGCCCCCGGCCGGCCCGCTGCCCGCACGGACGCCCGCAGAGACGGACGCGCCGACCGGCGGGCGGGCGAGCGATCGGGGACTCCGGGCCCCGCCGGGGCGCCCGCCCCCCGGCCCGGTGAGTGCGCCGGAGCCCCGCGACCGGGCACCTGTGGCCGCCGGCCGGACCTGGGCTGAGCCCCGCGCCGCCCCCCCGCAGCCCCGGCCCCGGTCCAGCCGAGTCAGCCCCGAGTCCCGCGCCCGAGGCGCGCCGTGGCCGCCGCCCCGGGCCCCGCACGGGAGTCTCCACCAACTTCCCTGGGACGCGGCCTCTGTGCTTGAACTCCGCTCGGCCCCTTCGCCTGGCCCAGGGCGACCTTGGCAGCCCTGACAGCGGCGGGCGCCGCCCCCGCTCGGCCTCCAGAAAGGCCCCCGGGCTGGCCCCGCGCCTCCCGGGCTCGCTCTGGATGGAGGCCCGTGCGGAAGGAGCGGGCTGAGCGCGCGGGCCTGCACCTTGCGGCCCCGGCAGAGCACACCTTCCCTCGTGCGGAGGCTGCTGTGCGGAGAGGAAATGCTGTACCAGGTGAGGCCCCGCGCGCAGGTGGAGCCGGGCGAACCCAGGCGCGCTTCTGGGCTCTGGAGGAAGCCTGCCGGGGGGAGGGACGCCGCTGCGGGGGGGGATGCAGGTCCCCAGGGGTATACCTGGAGGAGGGAGGCCAGGAACCCTCCCACACCTCAGGGGTCCCGGGGCACAGGGCCGGGCTGGTGCCCCGCTGCTTCCCGGGATTGTGGTTCTCTGGCAACCTGCATCCCCACGTAGGTGAGGTGGCATCTGGACACACGTGGCCTGGAGCCCGTGGCCTGCCGGTGGCCTTGGAAGGCTGGGTAGCCTGGGAGGCCAGAGACCAGGCGGGTGTACAGAATTGTCGGTGCTTTGAGGGGCAGGAGGGACTGTGCGATGGCCAGGTGCCATGCCTCCCCGCTGCCTGCCAGCCTGCCCACACGGGCGCTCCCCGGGCTCCCGCAGCTCTCCCTCGCCAGGGGCTGCTTTCCATGAGGCCTCTCCCAGTGGGGTGCAGCCCCCTCCCTCTGGCACGGGGCTGAATGTTGAGCCCTGGGGGAAGTCAAGGGAGGAAGTCCTGCTCCTGTGCCGGGGCAGCGGGGTCCAGGCGCCGCTGCCACCCTGGCCAGGCCCCTCCAGGGCCGTGCACTGCCCTGTCCTGCCCGGGCAGCGGCGCGGCTGATGCAGGGCTGGAGGCGCTCCCGCCCCACCTGAACTGCTTCCTTCCTTGCTCTCAGCACAGCCGGCTCCCCGGGACCCGGGTCTGACAGCCAGGATGGAGCTAGCGCCAGCGACCGAGACCTTCGTGCTGGAGCTGCGGTGCCTCGAGGATGGGGGCCCAGGGCCTGACACCCTCTCAGGTGAGGGGCCGGGAGGGGCCTTCTCTGCCACGAATTGGCAGAGCCCTGAGCCTGCTGCAGCAGAGGGGTGGCCCAAGGGTGGGGGAGCTCCCTGTCTGCAGGCCCCTGCCCCGTGGCTCTAGGGCCTGCAGCAGCTCACACCTACAAAGCACAGCTGCCTTTAGCAAACCAGGGGACCTTCTCAGTGGCTCTCTCATGCCGACGTCTTGACGGCCCTGACATGAGCGCTGCCTCTGTTTCCCCAGCGGTCAGGTGGCCTCCACTGCCCTTGCCTGCGGTCACTGGCACGGGACTCAAGGGGTGAGGGGTGAACTCTCAGATGAATTCAGAGAGCTTCTCTTCCCTCCCCCCATGGCCTCTGACCACGCCCACTTTTCCTTGCCCTCCCCTGCGCACTTCCTGATGCCCAGAGGCAACTGTCCCCTGGCAGAAGGCAGAACCTTCCCAGACCCCTTTGTACCTCTGCGACCTGACCTGCTCTGAGCAAAACAATGCTTCTAGATGGCTGCCCTCCCCAGGGCTGATTTTCTGCTCTGTGCTTTCAGGGCACTGAGCAAGCGCCTGGGGCTGGTCACGTGGACTAAATGAGGGCTCCTCTGATTTGTAAATTTAACTGGCAAAGTTCTTGCAAAAGTATGCACGTCAGACAACACTTACTGCTATGTTTACTAAAGCACTTTGTTTTAAAGAGCTGAAAAGCTGCTCCAGGAAGCCTGTAGTGGCTGGTACCCAGACTACCAGCCCTAGTCTAGAAACAGGAGCCTCTTGGCAGGCGTGCTCCATCCCCGCCACTCCCCGAGGAGGGGGAGATGGGAGGGTCTACCAGCTACTGACTTGCTGGGGGCACAGGTGTTCCCAGCTGCCCTCATCCACCACCTGCATAGCCCCAGCTGGCATGAGTGTACATGAAAAATGCACAACGGTTGAGCGCCTGCTTCCCACTTGGGAGGTCCCGGGTTCAGTCCCTGGTGCCTCCTAAGAACAAAATAACAAACAAACAAAACAAACAAACAAACAAACCGACCCAGGAGAGCGGTTATGGCTCAGTAGTTGAGCAATGGCTTCCCACACGTGAGATCCTGGGTTCAATCCCTGGCTCTGGTACCTCAAAAAAATTAAATAAGTAAAAACAAAAAAAAACCAAAAACACCCACCTGAACCTGAGCCAGGGTTACTAGGAATATTTTTCTAAAGGAAATCCCATGCACCTATGTTTCCCTTAGCTTTAGTACATTAACATAATCCTGGGAAAATGACCATAGAGCACAATTTTGTCAATCAAACCATTGCTTTCTATTACAAATTTGAAAATAAGATGCTGTAGGAAGAACAGAGGTTCAAGTCAGACTTGGGAATGGAGAGTGCATCTGAGGCTCACATGTTTCCATGGGAACCGTGATTTTCGGATAACACAGTGGTGATGCTCCAAACGAGAAGGTGAATGAGGCTGTTGGGCCAGCAGTGGGACGTGCAGCGGAGTGACTGCTGTTTACCCAGGGATCACTCTGTGCCTCGTACAATGCTGGGGCTGTACCTTTATCTTCTTTAATTCTCACGACAAACCCGAGAAGGATTTATCTCCCCCTGCACATGGGGAAACTGAGGTTCCAAGAGGTTAAGTCATTGGCCAGTTGTCGGGTGACTTGGGCTGTTGAGTTTGTTCTTGCCAACCCAGAATAGCACTCATTCCTAAAACATTTCCAATCTTTAGGCTGTTTCAAATAGAGCTAGTTGTATACTTGGTATCTCCAACTGCTGGTTGGTTTGCAAACTAATTCCTAACCTGCAGGAGAGGGGTTTTTTCAAGCACCTGCCAGGTCTCAGGGGATATGCCAGGTCCTTCGTGTTCAACTCTCTAACCTCCAGGTGTGGGTATCGGCAGCCGGTGGTCCAGGTAGGCCCGTGAGCCTGCGGGAGGCTGACAGCTGCCGAGTGGCAGAGGTGGGATTTGCACTGACGGCTTCCCGTCCCACCACTAGTGTGCTCTCTGCCACTGTAGTGACTTTTAGAACTTGCTTCTAGTAATGCTTCCAGGCAACATTGCAGAAATTCTTCATTATTTACAGAGGAGACAGTTTCCTTTATTTTAGGCGTGAGGTCAGAGCTCAGCCCAGGGAGGACAGTTTGGCCTTTGGAATAGCTGTGTCACAGATTCCCACCGGAGGGTTGTGAAGCACCAGGAACTTCTCAGGGGATGGGGTGCGGGCGGCGCTTGCATGTGTATCAGAGCTGAGATACAGGAGCCTGGGCCTGCGTGGCGGGAGGCCCAGAGCGGGGAGCAGCAGAGCTGGGGTGCAGAGTGAGGAGACCAGCAGTCCTCTGGGCACGCTGCTAAGCTAAGCACACTCCTCTGGGCATTTTCTTTTCTGCCATTCTGCCACTGCCAGTTGATTCGGCGCCTTTGGGTCCCTGCTGGGACCTCGCTGGTGTAGCCCTCAGTGGTGTACGTGGGGCAGGGCGAGGGGGATGGCCTGGGGGTCTGGACCAGAGAGCTGCCTGTCTTTGTCTCCTGGCTTCCTGCCATTTCCACTCCAGGTGGCAGCGGGGGGAGCGAGAGCCAGGAGGACGAAGAGGCTCCAGAGGGACGCAGCGGCCCAGCACGGCCAGCAGCCCCAGCCCCGGCGGGGCCCAGAGACATCCCGGAGGTAGTCCAGCCTGGACTGCCGGTGGCACAACTGCAGCACCTACAACAGCAGCCGCAGCCACAGAACCGACTGTTAGGAGGCCGACTGGCATTGCAACAGCAGCTGCAGCAGCAGGATGGGCCGCCGCAGCTGCCTCAAGAGCAGCAGGAACTGCAGGAAAAACATCAGCCCATGCATCATCTGGAAGAGAAGCCACAGCTGCAGCCGATGCAACAGGAGGAACCGGTACAGATACAGGAGCGGATTCAACAACGGCAGGAACAGGTACTGCAGCAGCATGTGCAGGAGCAGCAGCAGCTGCACCAGCAGAGACTGTTGCACCAGCAGGAACAATTACAGCAGCGACTGTTGCAGCAGCAGCAGGTACAGTTACAGCAGCAGCAGCTGCAACAGCAGCAGCCAGAACACTTGCAACACCAGCAAGTGCAAGAGCAGCAGGTACACCAGCAGCAACTGTTACAGCAGCAGCTGTTGCAGCAACAGCAGGAACAACTGCAGCAGCAGCAGCTGCAGCAACAGCTATTACTGCAGCAGCAGGAACAGTTGCAGCAGCAGCAGCAGGAACAGCTGCAGCAGCAGCAGCCGCAGCCCCATCCACCGGCATCAGAGGAGGAGGAGGAGGAGGTGGAGCTGGAGCTCATGCCCGTGGACCTGGGGTCGGAGCAGGAGCTGGAGCTGCAGCGGCAGGACCTGCAGCGGCAGCAGGAGCTGGAGCGGCAGCAGGAGCAGCGGCAACTGCAGCTCAGACTTCAGGAGCAGCTGCAGCAGCTGGAGCGGCAGCTGGAGCAGCAGCAGCAGCTGGAGCAGCAGGGGGTGCAGCTGGAGCAGCAGGAGCTGCAGCTGGAGCAGCAGGAGGTGCAGCTGGAGCTGGCCGCGGTGGAGCTGGGCGCGCAGCAGCAGGAGCTGCAGCTGGAGCTGGCCCCGGTGCCGCCCGAGCTGCAGCTGGAGCTGGTGCCCGCGGCAGGGGGCGGCGGGGCGGCGGCGCCGGGGCCCGCAGCCGCCGTGGTGGTGGCGCCCGCGGGCTACGTGGTGCTGCAGGAGCTCCTGGTGCTGCCGGCCGCGGTGGCCATCCCAGGCCCGGCGGGCAGCGCCGCCCTGACCCCCGCCCGCCAGCGGCGGCGGCGGCGCGCGCGGGACCGGCCCACCATCTGCGGCGAGTGCGGCAAGGGCTTTAGCCGCAGCACGGACCTGGTGCGGCACCAGGCCACGCACACGGGCGAGCGGCCCCACCGCTGCGGCGAGTGCGGCAAGGGCTTCTCGCAGCACTCCAACCTGGTGACGCACCAGCGCATCCACACGGGCGAGAAGCCCTACGCCTGCTCCTACTGCGCCAAGCGCTTCAGCGAGAGCTCGGCGCTCGTGCAGCACCAGCGCACGCACACGGGCGAGCGGCCTTACGCCTGCGGCGACTGCGGCAAGCGCTTCAGCGTCTCCTCCAACCTGCTGCGCCACCGGCGCACACACTCAGGCGAGCGGCCCTACGTCTGCGAGGACTGCGGCGAGCGCTTCCGCCACAAAGTGCAGATCCGCCGCCACGAGCGCCAGCTGCACGGCGCCGGCCGCTCGCGGGGCCTGGGCCTGCTCCGCAGCGCGCGGCCCGCGGCCAGCATTGGGCCGCCGCGGCCAGAGCAGGCCGCCGTGGCGCCCACGGACAAGGCACCGTGACGCCGGGTGCGGGTGGAGCGTGGGAAGGCCGGGGGCCCAGGGGCCCTGGCAAGGTGGAGGCCGCCGGGCCTGCCCACGTCCCCACCAGCGGCTCCTGGAAGCCTTGCACACGGTAGGATATTTTGATCCCATTTTGTGGACCCTCTCAAAATCCTGGAATATGCTTGGGAAAAGCCTTCCAAGTTTCCCCTGGATTTGCTAAGAAGTACCGCAGATTCATGCATTCGCATAGCTCCCCCGGAGCGATCAAGAAGAGAAAAGCACATGGCCAAAATCTGCTCCTGAGTACCCATTAGTGAGAGAGCTGCCAGACTTTTCCTTGGGGAAATTGGACTTTGCAAGAAATGAGAGCGGCAAAAGAAAGCTCCAGTGATGGACAGGCTTGCTGGGGACCTTTGAGATGGATGCAACACTGACCAGGGAATCAAACGGAGGTGGTAAAACTCACCTGGAAAAGATTTCATCCTGGTGAAAATTCTTTCAAGGGAAGAAAAAAGAAAAAAAAAAAAAAAAAAAAAGAGGAGGCAACGTGTGTGCACTATGTAGGAAACTGATCAAGGCCTGAAGTTGTCCTGAGTGGCATTTGTCTTGAAAATAACTTTCTGGAATGAAAACTCATCAGGGTGGATGTAATTCTGATGAAAAATGTTTGTGTTCCTAAACACAGGGTCAGGGTGGAAGTGCCGGGAAGTCCTGCTCTGGGTTGAAGGTAAAACCTTCGCTCTGGGGTAACCCAGGGCTTCCAGCAAACCCTGGAGGCTGGAGGCGGGGGCGCAGGCAGCCGAGGTCTCTTGGGTGCCGCGTTCCCAAGCTCACCACAGCCCCATAATGTGCTGTTGAGTCAAAGACTAAGCAGAGTGCTCTCCAAAGAGGGGTGCCCCCCAGAAGAACTCTGGGGTGGTCCCTGCCATGGCCTCCCTGGGACGCACCAGCTCTAGGCTTCTTAGATGCCTAAGGGCCTGAGGCTGTGGGTGGGCTCTGAGACCCAGGCCAGGTGTGCAGGAAGCTGGCACGAGGAGGGTGGGAATGTTGGGGACAGGACTGGGAACATGGGAACAATAGTAATGACCTTCCCTACGTTTCCAATTTGGGGGTGGGGGGGATGAGCCTGGCCACAGTTGCTTCGGGGCGGAAGGCAGGACGGTGGAGACCCTGCTGTGCCTGGCCCCCAGGCAAACCCCTCCTCAAGCCTCAGAACCCCACGTGGCTGCCTGCATCCTGCCCTTTCTTTCCTCCCTGCCTTGCCGTCACTAGCACAGCCTGTTCCATTGTTCAAATGTGTTGGTAAGCAAGAAACAAAAAAGTGACAAATAAATAAAAATGAACCAGTCTGTTGCCTGGTCTTTGTGTTTTCACCCCTGGAGTTGGTGCCTTGCCAGGGGGCTTTGTGTCTAAGGAGCCTCGTCCTGGCTGCCCTAGGGCTGCCCTCGTGTGTGGGACCTTATTCAGGCTTGTGCTCCGTCATCCTCTGCCTGGACCCTGCCTCTGGGGCCCTAGGCGGCGGAATGGACCTATTCAATAAAATCCTCATGGGGAACAGGGCCAGGAGCAGGCACTTGAGACCAGTTTTCAAAAAATTTTTTAAGCTGCTGCTTAACCACTGAGCCACATTGGCTCCCTTGAATTGGTTTTCTTGTTTGTTTTGCTTGTTGTTTGTTTTTGTTTTTTTCAGGAGGCACTGGGAACAGAACCTGGGACCTCCCATGTAGGAGGCAGGTGCTCAATGGCTTGAGCCACATCCACTCCCAAGATCAATTATTTTAAATTTGAAAACAATTTCAAACTTACAGGACAGTTGCAAAAAGAAAACAAAAACCGGACAGGAAACTCCAGCATACTCCCACCCAGATACCCAGATCCACCAACTTTTGACGTTTTCCCGTATTTGACATTTTCTATCCATCCGTCTGCCTATCTGCTTATTTACTTTCTAAACATTTGAGAGTAGGTTGTACACATCATGCTCCTTGAACACGTAAACATTTCCCAAGGACAGGGATATTCATTTACGTAACCCCGCTAAGCGCAGTTACCAAGTCCAAGCGCTGACGGACCGCTTACCGCCGAGACCAGTCCTGTAAAGATGAGCTTCCTGACCATTCAGTTCTGTGCAGACCCTAGTGCTGTGATGGGCTGAGTTTGCCCTTGTTGGATGACCCCCAGGAGAGGGTGCCGTGGGGCCTGGAGGCCCCTTCAGCTCTTCCTGGGCTGCTGGAGCCTCTTTCACCCCCCTGCTCGGAGCCCTGGACTGAACTGAGAATGGCAATGAGAGATGGTGTGGGAGGAGGAGGCCGGCCAGGCCCCCTCGCCCCTGGAGGGCCAGGGCTTTGCTGGGGAGTCACCCTGACTTTGCGTCCTCTCCGTCCCTGTCCGTTCCTCTTGCTCCAGTGGCCCCGGGAGCACTTCTCTAGTCACTTGCACGTAAATCCTCATTTCGAGGTTTGCTTCTCAGGACGCTGCCCTCAGACTGATGGCACTGAAAGTGCTCTCAGGGAGGGAAGCCTAAAGGTGGGATTCTGAGGGCCCGTGGCTCGTCAGACAGCACCAGGGACGCGGCCCCCGGCCGCTGAGCTGATCAGTCGGATACCTGGTGGGAAGGGATCCCTGGCTCCTGCTGTATCTCGAGCACTGGAGGTTGATGGGGGAAGTGGTCATTAGGAGGACCATGGGGTCATTTCATTTGCTGAGTAGATTCAACGCTGTCATGAGGTTCGGGTCGACAGTGATCAACTGTCGCAACAGAAAGCCGCCAGGCCAGGGTTTCCCGCACCGAAGGGAGACACCCGACGACAAGGTTCCGGGCCTGCTTGTTAGGCAGCTGAGCTTCAGGGAAGGCTGTGTTTGCAGCCCTTGCGAGTCTCCTTTACCTGAGCCAGGGCCCGAGAGGAAGGCGTGAAGCCCCCCAGCTTGGATGGGGCATCCGGGTGATGTGCTTGAGCACACTGCCCCCGCCCCCCTGGTCCCCCACAACTCACTGGGCCACGCAGAAGTGGCCGCCCTTTCATTGCTGAGGATGGCCGCTCCCCCTCCTCGAAGGCGGTGAGAGGGCTCGCCGAGGCTGATGTCTTTCAAGACAAGACTTGCCCTCCTTAAGTTCTGGGACCCTCCCCTGGTGGCCATTAGACCTCGAGGTCCATGTCCCAGCACGGCCTGGCTGGGGGAGAGCTGGCCCTACTGAGGGAGGGAAGGGATTTTTGACCAAAGGTGCTGCAAGCCTGGGCCCGTCCCTACGGGCAGGAACCAGGAGAGCAGGCCTGGGGCAGGATCTCGAGGGTGGCAGGCTGGGATGGGTGGGACATTGGCTGGAGACGAGAGAGCTCATGGATACGGGAGCACCCTCCTGTGCCATGGGATGCAAGGCCACCTGGAGCTGCTGCTCAGCTCGGCTGGGATGGCCCCGTGGAAGCCTGGACCCTGAGGGCCCACGTTCACTGAGGACTGCTGCGGCCAAGTATTGAGGGAAGCATCAAAAGAAAATAGATCTGTTTTATTCCCAAGACCCTGCTGTGATTGTCTTCCTGGGGGGGCCTGGAGGACGCTCCCTTCACTAAGAAGACGAGGACAGGGCCGGTGAGGGGGCGCTGGCACTGCTGAGACGCGCTGTCGTGGTGGTTCCCCGTAGACCAGGGCCGATGGCGGCAATGCCTCGTGGCGCTGCGGGGCTGGCAGGCAGGGCCCGGGAGTAGCAGTGACCAGACGTAGCCCGTAACCAGGTGAGGTGGACACGACGACCGAAATGGGCAATAAGGCCGCACGGCAACCAGGAGGCACAGACCCCGGGGGGGTCCGTGGTGATAGGCAACAGGCCACGGTGTCCCCAGGGACGTGTGACCGGGCAGCCAACAGGAGGCCAAGTGGTGGCAGGCAGAGGGCCAATGTCGGCTGCCGCAATGCAAAGTCACGATCTCTCTCCCAGCTTCCAGAAGCGAGCCGGCGCTCAGAGCCAGCCCCTGCGGAACGCGGGAGAAGCCGGGTCCCTGAGGAAGGAGCTTGCCATGCCACTGTAAGTGTGTACAGCAGCCATTTCCTCAGCCCTTCCCCAGACGGACGGAGAGCCGCTGACCCGAGTAACTGCTCGCTGAGGGGACAGCTACGCAGGTCTTTTAACCAAGGGCTCTGACCTCTCCAAAGGTCTGGGTCTGCCATACCTGGGGACGCGCCGAGGGCCAGGGGAGGCCAGGACGGGGTGGTGGGCAGAGAGGGAAAGGGTGAGTGCTGGCTCTGGCCTCGGGGCTCACTGCAGCTGCAGGGCCGCCATCCTACCACCAACCCTCCTTTTCCATATTTTCTCCTCCTCGAGCGAGTTAGCGCACGAGGCGGGCGCATCTCAGTGGCCCGGAGCAGACCACATCATGCTCTACCCGTGTCTCTCCGGATGGACCCCTTTTACAGGTTTGCGGGAAGCCGCTCCCCACGCACCCCGGCTTCAGCGTGTCTTGCTCCTGGCAGCCGGCGCCCGAGGCTCGTCCACACCCTCAGAGGACGGCAGGGCCTGAGAATGGATGTCCCCCCCGAAGCGTGTGCACAGGGACCCCCGGCCCTTCTCCCAGGCGCCGACAGCTCCGAGGCGTCACTTCTGCCCCAGCTGGGAACGGCGTGTCGGGAGACTCAAATTTTTCACGGCTCTGCCCACGTTCATGCCTGGCCGTCAAAGTGCCACCGCGAGTATTTATTTGGGGTCACAGACACATTTTAGAAAGTAGGTGGGAATTTGCAACTACGGAGTCCACAAATAATGAGGCGCGACTGTATTTCAGAGCCAAAGTGTGACATTTGTTCCGAGGACCCTGGCCATTTGTGCCAGACAAAGAAGTTTCTAGAAGATGTTTTTCTTTTTTTCCGGAAAGTCAACTATTTCGAGTGTCTTTTTTATAATAGTCACAGAGTCCCTCAGATAAATTCACGACCATGCCCTTCAGTCGGCGAGAGCCCTCCCGCTTGTCCTGGTTAGAGCGTGGGCACCCTAACTTGTTCACTTTCATTGCTTGTTGCATATCGAGGGACCCTTGCTTCATGAAGACAAATTTAGATTATTCAACTGAGCACACATAGTCAAGAAAATGCTGGATTGCTAATCCAGGTCCACCGAGCATCTGATCTCACTCACTCAAGTTCAGAAAGTTGTAAGGCATTCTGTTTAAAAAAATTTTTTTTATCACAGCAAAATAAATACAATAAACATTTTGTTATTTTGACCATTTTTTAAGAGTACAATCAGTGGCATTAATTACATTGACAATGTTATGCCACCATCACCACTATTTCCAATACTTTTTTATCGCCCCAAACAGAAACTCTGTCCTCATTAAGCAATAACTCCCCATTCCCCCTCCCTTGCCCCTGGCAACCTCTGATCTACTTTCTGTCTCTGTGACTTTTCTTCTCCTATATATTTTATATAAGTAGAATTATGTAATATTTTACCTTTTTGTGTCTGGCTTCTTTCACTTATGATGCTTTCAAGGTTATCCATATTATAGCATGTATCAGAACTTCATTCCTTTTCATGGCTGCATAATATTCCCTGGTTTAATCACTCACCACTTATGGGCCTGAGGGTTATTTCCACCTTTGGGCTATTGCAAATAATACCACTATGAATATTGGCATACAAATGTCTCTTTGAGCAGCTGTTTTCAATTTTCTTGGGTATGTACCTAGGAGTGGAACTGCTGGGTCCTATGGTAATTCTGTGTTTAACTTTTTGAAAAGCCTGGGTTTAGTTTTATATGAGAATTTGTGAGTGTCTTCAATGACAGGACACAGTGGAATAAACTTGCTTTCATTGCAAGAATGTGAACATCAACATTTCAAATAGTTTAAATCATATTAGCTTGATTTTTTTTTTTTTTTT
>JAQZBX010035198.1:0-24682 GCA_029593785.1 Cabassous unicinctus
CCTTGTTTCTCTTTTATTCTTTAGTGTTTTAAAAGGAGGATGACCTCATAATAATTTTCTGGAGACTGTTTGATCTAATAGATCAAATCTATATTTATGTATATCCTTGGGTTTAAATTTGTTAATACAATTTTGCAAAACTCAGAATTCAGTCTTCATTTCTGAAATTCCAAACAAACTTACTTTAGGTTTTTAGAAAGCAAATTGCTTATACCTGAAAAAAAGCAATAAAGAATGATAATGATAAAACTACAAACAAAACAAAATTTAAGAAGTTGATAGCCTTGCAAGGCCTTTAGGTCCTGGGAAGGGATGAATAATTCCTCTCTACTTGTTGGTGACTTGCATGCCCTTCTCCATCTTTGTGAGACTGTTCATTGAAAGGGTGTGTTTATGTCCACCCAATATTTAAGAAAAGGTGAAATTCTAAGGATTCAAAAGTTTTTCTCATAATTCCAAAATAAAGAAATACAGATGGAAGAAGAGAATAAAAGAGTAGCTAATTTTTAAATGTCCTCGCAATTTGAAGCCATGAGTAAAATGTGAAGGTATTTGTGAACCTCAATGACCTCCATAATAAATAGTAACTACTTTTTGACTTGTTTATTGTATGCATTTAAATTTTCCATCTCTGCTTGCATCCCAGCTATGTTTTCCTTTCAACATATTTGGTACCACATTTTGATGAGAACCCATTCTAAAAAATTTTCTTCTAATCACTAATTAACAGTGGATTCAATTTACTTCTGCAAAGTTAGTATCGGTAATCTACTAACTCAAGTGTGTTCTTTAAAGCAGAGCAATGATAACAAGGTTATAAAGGAAAATGAACTGTTTCATATATTTGTATCATGTCTTAGTACTGAATTTTATCTTCCTATTCTGTAATTTTTGCTTTTATCCATTTGCTTTTTCTCTGTTTGGCTTTTTCTTTTTTTTCAAACTTCTTTTCCTTGCACTATTTTGCCATCCCTTCCTTAATCCTTATGGCATCTACTTAATATCTTATAAAATACTTGAATTTTTACCTTTGCACCGTACGCCAACCACCTTTTTCTCCCCTTTTGCTGCTGCTTTGGGAAGTATTTATTTTATAACTTAAAACGTGAAACCTTTGATAGATTAGCCTCTATTTTAATTCTTTTTGGAATGAGACCTGTGTGAGTATATGAGGGTTTAGAAGTAAGATATAGAAGGTCATTGTTATCTTCTGGTTCTGCCCTTCTGAATGCCTTTTAAGGTCTAGGTATTATTTTTTATTGTTCATTTATATTCAATGCTCTTTTGAATTTTCTGCTCTTTGAGGGCACATGGGTACTTTATGCTAAATTTTTTTGAAATGCAGACATCATGCAGAGCATAAAGAAGGGTGTGGGCTTTGGTTCTTCGGCCAGCTTTGCTGCTTACTAGCTGTGTGATTTCAGACAAATTACTTAACTTTTTCTAAGCCTCACTTTCCATTTATAAAGTTGTAAAAATTAGTGATGTACATAAAGTGTCCAGCACAGTATATAAAGCAGTATAGGTGCTCAATAAATAGTGGCTATTTTTATTATTACTACCATAAAAAGAAAACGTGATTCCCAACCACTACATTTTTAAGATAACAGAAATAATTAAAGGGCCAAAGAAGTGTAGAGTCTTTAAATCAAGACATATTATCTTTAATTTTGATTTAAGAATCTAATGATGTATAAAATGCTTTTGTAACTGTAAAATTTAAAAATGTTACACAAAAGCACACTATATTCAGACTCAGCTATTTAAGACTAAATTTTTTCATCATGAAAGACTGAATGGTGTCAGATTGCCTGGTAGTAAACCTTAAAATAAGATAATCAGAGAACAGTTACTTTCTTAGATAGCTTCTGTCGCCTTTCCTATCAAATGGCTTTGTGAATAGTAGAGTAATAGTTTGTGTTAAGGCATGGTATTTAATATGTACTGGCAATGAGCAAATCTCTACGTGTCTACAAAGACTATTTCTTTTAGGCCTTGAAGTAATTTTGGTTACCACAAGAAGGCCAGAATAACTCCTATCATGTAGCTTAGCACAGTGTTCATGTCTTCAGATTTGACAGCCAAAGTGTCTTAAGGCAGTGTGGTTTTTAATCTGTTGGTGGGAGGCACAAGAGAAGATTAATGGAACCCTCGGAGAATCTGGTGAATGCTTTCTATACCCTCTTTCCTCCAAAATAAACATGTATATACAATTTTACGTAAAATTTCAGGGGATTTGTGGTTTCAAGGTTCCTACCTACAAACAAACAAACAAACTCTTATCTTTAGGCTATCACAGAGTTTCACACTTTAGTAACATACAATAAGAATTTACCTCTTATATCCATCATTATTTTGGGAATTTTCAGGTTTTTAAAATTTCCACTATACCATGGAAAAATGATGTAATTTGAGCTGCTTTTTTCTTTTTAACTTTTCAGAAATTTACCATTACCAGGGCCAGAAAGTGATTGCTAATCATACTCGAGAATAGAGTGAAGGTATTAAGTGTGGTTGGTATCGATAAATGTCATATCAATTACACAGATTTTTAAAGCCATCTTAAAAATTGAACATAGTAAAAGTTCACTTTTGCTGTGAATCTGTAGTTGATTGAAGCAGCATCATGCTTTGCCAAACAGGCATTATATAATAATTGTTGAACTTAATTCTAAAATTCCTATATGCCTTTAGTTTCTTCAGCCTATTAATAAGATTATAGACTGTGTATTTTGGGACCATCCTAAAAGTCTACATGATACAATTCTGTGAAAAGGTTCTGAAAATAGGAAAGAATTTTCATGACTTCTCTGATCTACAAATAGGTCTGATTGAGGCAAAGGAAACCTTTACATAATTTTTGCAACCCAATGTCAAACTGCTCCCTATGATTCAAATGTACAGTTTTGCCTTGCATGCAGTAATGAATTGTTTATGTCAGTAAAAGAAAGCTGCTTTTGACTGACCTTGCTTTTGCATTATAATAGAAACCCCTAGGTATTTTCTATCTGGTCCTAACTTTTATAGGCTTAATTTTGTTTTATTTCCCTAAAACATTACTTGAATATTTTAAATAGTAGGTGTACATAACAGATTGTAGAGAAAACAATATATTTTGTGGAATGGCAAAAGATGGCCTGTAATAACAAATTTCTGCATCAAAGTAAGTGACTTTGCAATACCTTGTCAGATATGTCATTGTTTTAAAGTCTTCAGAGTCTCTCATTATGAAAGCATATAAGAAATCAGGTGAGTGTGTTTGTGGCCTGCAGAGGCATTGTTAATTAAAACCTATGGTGTTATTGGTATAGAGGTGAATGTATATGATTTTCAAAATACTGGAGAATTTAATCTGTCACCCTTTTTCTTAATTTTAAGGTGATTTCATCCAAATGAAACTTTGGAGCTTATTTGCTAGATCCAAATAAACATACTTAGTAACTTGAATTTCTAGTTTTTTTAAAATACCAGAATTTTATATTTCCTCAGCAGTTATGTTAAAAGAACATTTTCAAATGATTTTTTTTGAATGTAGGGAAGACCTAAAATTGAATTGCCTATTTTATTAGTTGATTTTTTTTTTCTTAATTCTATTTGGTAAGCATTTAAAAAAGCAAACCTATCGAGAAAGTGACCTAATACTGATTGATTAATTATAACTAGTAAGTTTGGGTATAGGAGAAATCATGGAAAATAATTTTGTTTGAGAATATATAAATTATGGCACAATAACTTTTATTGATTCTGCCTTACAGAATGTGACAGTGATGATAACCTGGGTATAAAAAGCACTTCAATAGGAGAAGAATTCAGATCCACAGAAGGTAACCTAATAGAATTGATCCTTTCCCTACTTGATTGTATCTGTTTGTTTTTTGTTTCTCCCCTCCATACCCTTTTCTTCCCCCTAAGTCTTTAATCCCTGAGTTTAAAAAATCTTTTTTACCCAGAAAAGGGGTCCTAGAAAGGGGTCAGCCAGTTAAGGCCCTTGGACTGAATCCAGCCCACTGTCTAGTTTTATAAATAATATTTTATTAGAACATAGCCACACTCTATATTAAGTAATGTATATAGGGTCACTTTTGCACTGCAGCACCAAGGTGGAGTAGCTGTGACACAGATCATAATGGCCCTCTCAAAGCCTAAAATAAT
Source organism: Cabassous unicinctus (assembly GCA_029593785.1). Lineage (NCBI taxonomy): Eukaryota > Metazoa > Chordata > Mammalia > Cingulata > Chlamyphoridae > Cabassous > Cabassous unicinctus. The sequence continues at coordinate 4,153 of JAQZBX010035198.1, forward strand.
TACTTTCTAACTCTTTACAGAAAAAGCTTGCAATCCCTGGACTAAGAGATTTTGGTTTCCTAATTTTTATTTATTTTGCTGTATGGGGTAAAGAATTATTAAGAGTATTTGAAGATACATAGTAGAACTAGAAAAGCAAGGACTTATACCTAAATATTAATGGACTCTTTCTATAAATGAAAATTATTTTACTGCCGTCTTAAAGGAAAAGCTATTTCACTCCTTTGGTTGAGAACTTTTTTATCACTTGGCATCAAATCATTTACTGGCTGTACTAGTATTTGATTGTGTTATGTAACCATTCTTTACTTTGGGTTTTCCGTAATAAACTATGCTTTTTAATAACCATGGGGAAAAATGAGATCATGGATTTTAGAAAATATTTCAAGCTTCACTAGAACTATTAAGCTAGCGTCCTTGACATTAAATGACAACAGTAGGTGTCTTAACATAAATTCCAACATAGTGTTTGTTGTTGGAGATTTTAGGGTGGGAATGTGGAGGCTGGGAAGTAGGGAAGGAAATGTCAGCTAAGCACACATAAACAGAACATATGACCCAGCTGATTGTTTTCTCTGCATTTGTTTGTTCTCTCATATAATGCAATTAGTTTGAATACTTTTGTGCTATTAGAAGTTTGGGAGTTTGAGTCAGGCAGTGGAATTGTATTTGATGGAATGGAAAACTAATCCTTCTTATAGCCAGAATTCATTGGTTAACAAAGTTGGCAGGAAACCTATAGCTTAATTGGAAGCAAGCTTTTTGACTGACCAACTTGTTTTCCCAATATGGTCTTTCAAGGTCTAGCTCAATGCTTAGCAGCCACATAGTAAGTTAAACAAATAAAATAACTTTTGTGAGTTTTAAACAAAAGCTTTCGGCTAAATTGTTTATCAAGGCCAGTGGAAGATAAACACCATTGAACATCTAAGGAGTTCAGACATTACAACCTTTATTTGCTACCCCATGACTAATCCATATGGAAAATTCCAGGCGAAATTATAACTTTTCAATAACCACACTTTGAAACCCTTCACAGTTTCGTGGTCTCCAGCTAACCAGGAAATCTGAGATATGTGTAACAGGGTAGATACCAGGATATATATGTAATGCATTTTATGGTTTGGAGATTTGGAGAGTTTATATATCTTTGTTATTCTATAGTTTGAATAAAGAATTACTGTTGAAGGATTCAAGAAAAGATACTTTAAACTTTTTTTTTTTTTTTTTAACTTTTAATTGGTTGTCCTTGAGATGGAGACATAATGCAGTTTTTGTGTGTGTCCCAAGTATGGCAAGGAGCATGTAAAGCGACAGCTTCCCACTGAACTGAGAATGAATATGTCAGACCAAAGAAAGACTCCGGCTGAGCTTAGCGAGTAATTAGCATTTACTAATTCTCAGTGGCGGGAGGAAAGAGCATTTTCCAAGCTCAAACATCCTTTTATAACACATCTGTGTGCATATGGGAAAGGCACGTGAGGGGCAGCAGGATTTCTAAAGAATGCAGTGTTGCAAGATTTACTGATCAGTCACCAGTCATAACCAGTCCCCAAGGCTTGCCTTTTTAACTACTCAGGAATGCTGCTGCAATTTGGCGAGGTTGAAAGAGTGGGAAGGGTTGGGGGAGGAAATGCAAAGTCATATATACCATAGTGTGCATTTTCTTTTGTTCTCTTGATGTCTTATGTAAAGTAAGTGTGAGAATCACTTAGTGCTTTATGAAGTTAGCTATGGAATATGGTCTTCTCTTCACTTTCCTCTAATAGCCTTTTCCCCCTCCTCTTCACCAAACAAGAACTAGCTCAAATGTTATCTCTTAGGTTGAAACATAGAATTATCAGTTTTGTAGGCAATTTTATATGGTCACTGCCTTTCCTAGATTTCCCTTAGTTAGAGCTAACCACTCCCTCCTCTAGCTTCCACTGCACTATACTGTATTAGTTTCCTAGCTGCTAAAACAAATACTATACAATGGTATGGCTTCAACAGTAGGAATTTATTGGCTTATGGTTTCAAGAAGCTAGAAGGTTTGCTTCCTCCCACGATTGGTATCTTCTGGCTGGCTGTCAATCTCTGGGGGTTCCTTGGCTTTTTTGTCAAATGGCAGTGCACATGGTGGCATCTTTTTGTTTCTCTTCAGGGTTCCATTGACTTCCAGCTTCCTGCTTCTCTCGTGGCTTCTCTTTTGTGTCCAATTACCTTTGCTTATAAGGACTTTGGCCATATTGAATTAAGCCCCACCCTCATTCATTTAGGCACACCTTAACTAATAACATCTTCAAAAGTCCTATTTACAAATGAGTTCACACCCACAGGACTAGGAGTTGGGACTTGAACCTCCCTTTTGTGGGGGACATGATTCAATCCCCTAACACATACCAAGTTGATTTAAAATAATTCCTGTCTAGATCTCTCATCCCCACTAGACTACTGAGCTCCTTGAGTAGGATCATGTTTTATTGATCTATATTTCAGCAGCACCTAGCACAGTGCTTGGCACTAAATGAATCCTTTTTGAATGATTAAAGTCATACAAACTTATAACATGTTGGAGCCCCCAGGACCCATCTCCCTATAGCTGTATAAGGGAAATACGTCAGAGGCCATTTGGCTGAGAGAATATTGGGTGATTTTGTTGACCCTGTACCAAGGAAGCAAGGTAATGGTCCAATCCAGACCTGATAGTGACATTCAAAATGAGATTTAAATAACCTCTCAAGCCTCTTTTCATTCTTTCCCTTCCTAGCACAACACTGCAAATGCCTGACAAATGGTGGCAAAAGGCAGGAAAACTTTGCTTGTGGCTTTTTGCCTTGGTAGAGGGCTGATTTTCCCCCTGATGACTTGTCTCATTCTTTGTTATTTTTCTATAGACCAGTATTAGACTCTTTACCCAAATTTACCAGACTCAAGTTCCCTAACTTCCAATCATAATGACCCTCTATAATTATTTTATATACGAGATAGTCAAAATAGAGGCCACATAGTGTGGTAGCTAAGAGTGCAGACTTTGAGGCCACACTGCCTAGGATAAAACTCAGCTCTGCCGCTTATAAGCTATATAATATTGGGCAATTCACTTAACTTCACGGTACCTGAGTTTCATCTTAAAAATGGGATTACTAATACAACCTACCATACTAGAAAAGCCTGATACATAATGAAAGTGTATGAATTGGTAGCTGCTGCTGTTATTGTGATTATTATAATTAATATTTTCCTTATTCACGTTCACCTGGATCTGAGGCCTGCCCTGGAGGTGTCCCTGTTAAACAGAGGTATTCTGACTCAAATCATTGGAAAAGAGACAGAGTTAAGTATTATGGGAATGGTTGCCCATGTAAAACCCTTTTTCTGTAAATGTCAGTAATAGGGCAATGCAGCAATTTGCCTTACTCTTGTAGATATTTTTCAGTTAATAGCAGTCATCTATTTATATCACTATTAATACTAAGTATAACATAAATAGTAAAACTAGATTGTAGCCAGTTTAAAAAACAAAGAAAGGAAAAGAGACCAGTGTGTTAATTTTAAATTCAGTTAATGTTTATGAACAGTCCACTAATATTTTCAAAACTGCTCTTAATCTAACAATTTGTGAGAGTCGAAATGTTCTCTTCATTTTACATAAAACCCAAGGCTTTGAAACATTAAGTAACTTGGCTTCAGATTCACAACTTGAAAGTCATTAAGGCACAATTTGTATATAGGTCTTCTAGCTCCTATTATTGGGTTCTTTCTTATTCTGTCATAATTACCTCTCTCTTAAAAGAATGAAATAAAATCAGAGAAAAAAAAGAGTAATAGAAACATAAACCTAGCCATAGAAAAGCAAAACAGAAACACGCTATCTACAAGTGTCTTTTTTACCAGCATGTGCCTTCTAGGATATGGCCACTAAATACCTAACTGTGATGAACTTTTTGATTTGAGGAAAAATGAACATATCCCTTTTCGTTATTTGCCCAGTGAGTAGTTAATTTTGACATAGGTGAAGTTAATGGTACCTTTTATGAAGCATCTAGCACGTGTTAGCATATTGGGAACTTTATGTATTATTTATTTTAATCTCAAACAACTTTGTCATGTATTTTTCTCATTTTTTAGGGGAAGAAATTGAAACTCAGAAAGGATCAGTTATTTGCTCTAAAGCAACACAGCTAGTAAATGACAGAGCTAGGATTCAAACCTGGAAAATTGTGTTAGACTATAAATAGGGTGACCATAATTTGTTGTCCAAACATTTTTGAGAGAGAAAGGGGGCACTATTAGTACAAAATAAGAGGTTTAAACTGGGATTGATCTGAGCAAACAGGAATGGACTGTCACTCTAAGCATAACGCCCATGACATTGCATCACATTGTGCAGCCTCTGTTGCTACGCATGCTCCTTATGTCCTCTCAATTCTGATGAGTCTGACCCTCTCCACACTGCTTCCTCATATTCCTTATATTCCTCATTATTAGTTTATATGACTGCCTAAAACATCTGAACAATTTTTTTGAGGACTGTATCTCAAAACAGTTGTTCCTAATCAAAGGACTTTAAGAAATAAACACCATTGATTACCATATTTTCCTTGCATCCCTATGAACTCAGTGTCTTACAGAAACTCTAATCATTGTTATTAGCGCCTTAATCAGAATATTTCTGACAGACTGGGGAAGAGGAGGGTGACTCATGAACTCTAAGAGATAAGCCATTCTACTTTAACCCTAGGATGTTTGAGTACACCTCAAATTTTATTACACCTCAAATCAAAGTATCTGGGGTGAAGAGTCTTTTAACCAGAGTTCATAATAGTAAATTCAGTTGTAGGTATTTTTAAATTTTTCATTATGATTTTGTTTTTGACCCAAGTTATTAGAAGTATGATTTTTAAATTTCTAACATACTTAAAATTCTTTTCTATTGATTACCAACTTTGTAGTCAAAGAACATAGCCTGTATTCTTTGTGAGATAGGCTATATGTGGTCACTTTTTTAAACTGTTCCATTTGCATTTAGAAAAATATATAATTCTTTAATTTTTGTTATATGGGGTTCTGTTTACAAAATTATGTTTGTTCATTGTTTAGTTATATATCTTAAAAATTGTATTGTCTGATCTATTATTTGTTGTAAGAGGTGTTTACTTGTTTGCTTTATATATTTTGAGGTTATTAGTTGCCTGTGTTTATAATTATTTAATTTTTCTATTAATTTGAACCATTTATCATTATGTCATTATCCATGATAATGCTTTTTCAATTTGTTTATTTTATCTGATATTATTGGGGAAACACTAGCTTTTCTTTGGTTGGTATTTGGTATATTTTTTTCCTACCTTTTAATATTTAACCTTACTAATACCCTTAAATTTTCAGTATCACTCTGGTAGATCTTATGTAGAAGGTTTTTCTTGAAGAGTTAAAATGCAAGGCTGATTTTATTTCTCTTTAAACCTTCATAGAATTCACTGTTGAAATGATCTGAGCCTGGAGTTTTCTCTGTGGAAAGTTTTTTGATTAAAAAATCATTTTCTTTAATAGATATAGAGATATTCAGATTTTCAGTTTCATGTTGTGTCAATTTTGATAAATTGTTTTTCAAGAAATGTGTCCAGCTTCCCTAAGTTGTCAAATATATTAGTATAAAGCTGTTCATAATAATATTACATTATTATAATTTTTTTCTATAGAATCTCTGGTGGTATCCCCTCATTTGTTCCTAATATTGGTAATATTTTTCTCTCTTTCTCAGTCTATCTAGATAGCAGGATTTTATTAATTTATTTCACATTTTCAAAGACGAACTTCTTTTTTAAACTGTGATAATTTTCTCTATTGGTTGTTTTCATTTTCTTTGATTTATGTTCTTGTCTTTAATATTTCGGTCCTTGTACTTTGGATTTTATTTCCTCATACTTAACTTTTTAAGATGGATACTAAGATTGTTGACTTAAAATTTTTGTTTTCTAACATAAACATTCAAAGCTATACATTTCCCTCTAAGCTAGAGTCAACAAGCTTTTTCTGTAAAGGGCCAGGGAATAAGTATTTTAGGCTTTGCACAACAATTACCCAACTTTGCTGTTGTAGCATGAAATCAGCCATAGACAGCAGGTAAATAATGAGTGTGGATGTGTTCTAATAAAACTTTATATTCAAAAACAGGCAGTGAACTGGATTTGGCCCTTGGGCTGTAGTTTACCAACCCTTGCTTTAAGCACAACTTTTGTTGTGTCCCACAAATTCCTCATCTTACATTCTCATTATTAATGAGTTTGAAATATTTGCTAATTTCCCTTATATATTCGTCCTTGAAGTTTTGGCTCTTTAGAAGTGTGCTATTTAATTTCTAAATATTTGAATATCTTTTGCTAATCATTTCTTTTCATTTAATTCTGTTGTCATCAGAGAACATACTCTGTAAAATTTCAATATTTGAAATTTGCTGAGACTAATTTTATAGCCCAGCACATGGTTTGTCTGGGTGAACATCCTGTGTCTGCCTTGAAAGAATGTGTTTTCTGTGTTTATTGGGTAAATTATTTAATAAATATCAAAATGGGTCAAGGTGGTTATAATATCAGATCTTCTTATTGATTTGTTTAATCTAATTGATCTATCAGTTACTAAAAGAGAGGTGATAAACTGTCCAAGAGTGATTGTGGATTTATTTTTTCTCTTTGTCAATTTATAGCTTTGAATTTTGAAGTTCTGTATTTAACTATGTATCTGATGTATTTTCCTAATGAACTGACCCTTTTTCATTATGAAATGTTCTTGATCTCTGGTAATATACTGTTAATCATGAAATATATTTTGTTTGATATTAATATAGTCACTAAAGTTTTTCTGTACTTTATGTTTGCAGGGTATGTCTTTTCCCATCCTTTTACTTTCTATTTGTGTCTTTTTATAGAAAGTGCATCTCTTATAGATAGATTCCATATGGTTCAGTCTGACTTTTTAATTTAATCTACCAGTCTACTTTTTAATTAGATTATTTAGACCATTAACATTTAATGTAATTACTTATATGGTTGGATTCATGTCTACCATTTTGTTTTCTCTTTGGTCCTTCTCTTTTGATTCTTAGTTCCTCCCGTCACATCTTCTTTTGAATTAATATTTATATTATATTTATTTAGTATTTTAATTTAGCTGTTGACTTTTTAGCTAGCTCTGTTCTTTGCATTGTTTTTTATGGTTGATGTAAAGATTACAATATATATTTTTTATTTTTTACAGTATACTTAGAGTTATATAAGCCACTTTACCTAAAATATAGAAACTTTCCAACACTATGGTCATTTTACTTCTTGCCCCCAATTCTTTATGACATAGTTGTCATATGTAGTGCATCTACATATGCTATAAATCCTATGAGATTTTTGTTGTTGTTGTTGTTACTTTAAACAGCCCTATAGATTTTAAAGAAATAGAAGGAAAAATACATAGCTTCTTGGAGTCGGTCTATATTGACTGCTGTCATCTTGACTGTCACATTTTCTTGTTTCTTCACATGGCTAGTAATTTTTATGTATATTGGATGTTGTGGATATATGTTGTAGAGTCTCTAGGTTTTGTTATCTTCATCTGAAGAATGTTGTTTTTTTTTCAAATTTTTTCCATGCAGGCACTTAACTAGATTCAAACTGCAAACTGTGTCTACCCCTACAGTGAGCAGCAGCTAAAATTGCTCACTTCTTTCAGCTTTCCACCTGTTGCTTTTGCTGGGAATTGTGGGACGTCTTGGAGCCTTTCCCTTGTATGCACAGCTTAGAGATCAACTGATGATTTGTGTAATTTGCCTGTATATTATGGGGATCTTCCTTCTGTTGCTTCCTCTTTTGTGCTTGGATATTCTGACACCCTTACCATATCCCCATTTTCAAGCATCTCTGGTAGACCCAAATTCTGTCCTTTGACTCCTCAAGCCAGTGAGAGTTTAGCTTTCTGGGTGAAGTCTAGCCATCTTGTTCTACAAGAGTTACAGAGTACCCTAAGTGAAAAATCACAAAGCTGCAAATTTACCCCTGAGCAATTCCCTTCATTTAAGGGTCAGCTCCCATCCTGTTTCTCCCTGCTTTTGGTTGCTCTCCAGAAATTTAAAATTGCTGTTTTAAAAATAATTTTATCAGAATTAGTAATTTTTATCTATGTGAGAGTTAATCCAATATAAGTTACACCATCATTACTGGAAGTAGAATCATGTACTTGATTTTTTTGTTTCCAGTCTTTCAACTGGCAAGTTTAGTTGATGTAAGCTTACTGTAAATATTGATATATTTTTCTGCTGTTATGCTTAGTTTCCTTTTAAAAAATGCTTTTTAAGTTACATACTTTATCTATATTCTTTTGGGATTTTAGCACACATACAGACATAACCTCATTTTATTGCACTTAACTTTATTGTGCTTTACAGATACTGCATTTTTCACAAATTGAAGCTTTGTGGTACTCGTGTTGAGCAATCTATTGGTGCCATTTTTCCAACAGCATGTATTCACTTCAAGTCTTCTGTGTCACATTTTGATGATTCTCATGTTTCAAACTTTTTCATTATTTATTATATCTTTTGTGATCTATGATCAGTGATCTTTGATGTTACTATTGTTAATTGTTTTGGGATACCACGAACCACACTCATATAAGATTGTGAACTTAATAAATGTTGTGTGTGTTCTGACTGCTCCACTGACTGGCCGTATCCCCATCTCTCTCCCTCTCCTCGGGTCTCCCTATTCCCTGAGATGCAACAATATTGATAATTAGGCCAGTTAATAACCCTACAGTGGCCTCTAAGTGTTCAAGTGAAAGGAAGAATCACTCATCTCTCACTTTATTAAATCAGAAAGTAGAAATGATTAAGCTTAGTGAGAAAGCTGAGATAGGCCAAACAGCCAAATTGTGCAAGGAAAATTCTTGAAGAAAATGAAAAGTGCTACTCCAGTGAACACACGAATTATAAGAAGCCAAACAGCCTCATTGCTTATATGGAGAAAGTTTTAGCGGTCTGGATAGATTAAATCAGCCACAAGATTCCCTTAAGCCAAAGCCTAATCCAGAGTAAGGCTCTCTCTTCAATTCTGTGAAGGACAAGAGAGGTGAGGAAACTGCAGAAGAAAAGTTTGAAGCTAGCAGAGGTTTGTTCATGATGTTTAAGGAAAGAAGCCATCCCCTTAACATAAAAGTACAAGGTAAAGCAGCACATGCTGATGTAGAAACTGAACAAGTTATCCAGAAGATCTAACTAAAATAGTTGTTAAAGGTTGCTACACTAAACAACAGATTTTTTTAAAAGATTTATTTACTTTATATTTTTTTTATCCCCCTCCCACCTCCCCCAAATAGTTCTCCTGTGTGTCTGCTCATTGTTTGCTCGCCTTCTCCAGGAGGCACCGGAAATCAAACCTGGGACCTTCCACATGGGAGGCAAGTGTCCAACGGCCTGAGCCACATCCGCTGCAGGCTGCAGCATCTGCTGGCTTGTGGCATCTGCTTGTTGTGGCGGTGCGGCATCTAGCTCATTGCAGTGGGTGCAGTGTCTAGCTTGTTGTGGCGGGTGCGACATCTGCTTATCATCTTTAGGAGGCACTGGGACCCAAACCCAGGACCTTCTATGTGGTAGGCAGGCACCCAACTGGTTGAGCCACATCCGCTTCCCAACAACAGATTTTTAATGTTGACAAAATAGTCTTCTACTGGAAGAGGCTACCTAGGACTTTTACAGCTACAGATAAGTCAGTGCCTGGCTTCAAAGCTTCCAAGGACAGGCTGACTCTCTTTTTAGGATCTAATGCAGCTGATGACTTTAAGTTGGAGCCAGTGCTTACTTGTCATTCTGAAAATCCTAAGACCCTTAAGAATTATGCAAAATCTACTCTTCCTGTACTCTATAAATTGAACAACAAAGCCTGGGTCATAACACATCTGTTACAACATGGTTTACTGAATATTTTAAGCCCTCTGTTGGAACGTACTGCTCAGAAATAAAAGTTTCCTTTCAAACCATACAGCTCCTTGATAAATACCCAAGACCTCTGATGGAGATGCATAAGAATAATGTTGTTTTCATGCCTACTAATACAACATCCATTCTGCAGCCCATAGATCAAGGAGTAATTTTTACTTTCAAGTCTTATTATTTAAGAAATATATTTTGTAAGGCTGTAGCAGCCATAGATAGTGATTCATGATGGAACAGGGCAAAGAAAATTGAAAATCTTTTGGAAAGGATTCACCATTCTAGATGTCATTAAGAACATTCATAATTCATGGGAGAGCAAAATATTGACATTAACTAGAGTTTAGAAGAAGTTGATTCCAACTCTTATGGAAGACTTTGAGGGATTCAAGACTTCAGTGGAGGAAGTAGCAAGAGAACTAGAATTAGAAGTGGAGGCTAAAGATATGACTGCATTGCTGCAATCTCATGATAAAATGTGAACAGATGAGTTGTTTCTGATGGATGAACCACTGAAGAAAGTGGTTTCTTCAGGTGGAATCTATTCCTGGTGAAAATGCGGTGAACATTGTTAAAAATGACAACAAAGGATTTAGAATTTTACATCACCTCAGTTAAAGCAGTGGCAAGGTTTGAGAGGATTGACTCCAATTTTGAAGAAGTTCTACTGTGGGTAAAATGCTATCAAATAGCATTGCATGCTACAGAGAAATCTTTTGTGAAAGGAAGAGTCAGTCAGTGCAGCTAACTTCACCATTGTCTTGTTTTAAGAAATTGCGACAGCCACCCCAGCCTTGAGCAGCCACCACACTGATGAGTTAGCAGCCATCAACATTGAGGCAAGAACTTCCACCAACAAAAAGATTACAACTTGCTGAAGACTCAGATGATGGTTAGCATTTTTTTTAGCAAAAGTATTTTTTATTTTAAGGTATGTACATTGTCCTTTATGCATAATGCTATTGCATACTTACTAGACTACAGTATAGTGTAAACATAACGTTTATTTTATGGGAAACCACAAAATTTGTGTGGCCTTCTTTATTGTGACATTCACTTTATTGCAGTGGTCTGGAACCAAACCCACAATATCTCCAAGGTATGCCTGCATATAATGTAAAGACTAAAATATATCTACATATTGTATGGCTCTCTGGAGCAGTAAAAGAACCTTAAAGCACTTTACCTCTGATCCTCCCTCCCCCTAACTTAAGTGTTGTTTATCTCCAGTGTTTTGTTTCTGTGTGTGTATATATGCATACTTAATGCATACATAAAATGTACAAAACATCTCACAAAGCAGATAACCATCTTTCAAGTTAAAAGGATTACACTGCTACCCTAGAAGTCTCCCTCATACTCTCTCCCAGTTTTTCACCTGTCATCCTTCCTAAAGGTAACCACTATGATGACTTGAATCACTATAGTGTAGTAGTGCTTGATTTTTAACTTACCTAAATGGGATCATACAGACCAAGGATTCTTAACAAGGCGTCTGTGAGCTTGAATTTAAATTTAAAAAAAGCCACATTATTCTTGTGGGGACATGTTGGTGTGTGTGTGTGATATATTTATTAAATAATACACAGTATAGTGTGGCCTTAGTAAGGGGTCCGTGGTTTTCACCTGACTGGCAAAGGGGTCCATGGAACAAAAAAGGTTAAGAACCCCTGATATAGACCACTGATATACAGTAGAACTTTCTGTGATGATGGAAATGTTCTGTCTGCACTATCCAACAGGTGCCACTAGTCACTTGTGGTTCTTTAGAACTTCAAATGTGACAGTGTGACTAAGAAACTGAATTTTAGATTTTATTTCATTTTAATTAAATGTGAATAGCCACTGTATTAGTCAAACAAAGGGGTGCTGATGCAAAGTACCAGAAATCTGTTAGGTTTTTATAAAGTGTAAGTTACTTCACTCACCAAAATCTGTTTCCACGTATTGGAGCAAGATGGCTGCTGATGTCTGCAAGAATTCAGGCTTCCTCTTCCTCTGGCTCCGTGGTCCCAGCTTCTTCCAATATCAGCTCTAGGCTGGTATCAGCTAAGTCTCTCTCTCCGGGCTTGTTTCTCTCCGGGCTCAGCTGCTCTGCTCTCCACAAGGCCAGCTGTGAACTATCAGGTGAACTGCTCGTCTCTCATCCCAGGGCCTCTGCTGTGTCTAAAACAGCCTTCTCACTTTCCTCACTTATCTGCTTCTCTGTGTATTTACTTCCCATGGCTTCAGCATTAAAACTCCAACCTCCCTTCTCTGCATTGTGGTTTCCTACCCAGTCAAAGCCTTAATCATAATTTAATCAAGTAAAAGTGAAACCTCTGAATCCAATCCAATCTAATATGCTCAGAGGAACAGACCAGTTCACAAACATAATCCAATATGTATTTTTGGAATTCATAAATAGTATCAAACTGCTACAGCCACATATTAGACAGCACATGTGTGGGGTGTATTCTTCTGTGTCTAATTTCCTTAATTCAGCATTCTTTTAGAGATTCATCCATGTCATACATAGCATGTAGCTTTGGTTTCTTCATCTCCACTACCTGTATAATATTCTAGTCCACGGATATACCACAATTTATTCTATTATTGTTAGACATTTGAATTGTTTGTTGTTTTTGGCTTTAAACATTTATTAAATCTACAGTGAACATTCTCATACATGTCTCCTGGTACACATATGTCCACGCTTCTGGGAATATATATATCCTAAAAGTAGAATTGCTTATGCTCAGCTTAAATAGGTAATGCAAACTGTTTTTCCAAAGTAGTTATGCTAGTTTTCATTCCTTCCAGAACTGTATGTGAATTCCCATTGATCTACATCCTCACTAGTCATTGAAACCACTCAGTCTTTTTAAGTTTAGATTGTCTGAGACATACGTCCTGATATTTCTTTATGGTTTTAATTTCTATTTTTCTCACTAGTAATGTTTATTGGCTTTCTTTTTTTAATTTAGGTTAACTTTACATAACATGCAATTAGCTGTTTTAAATATACTGTTCAGGGGTATTCCTTGGATTCACAATGTAGTGCTACCACTAGGTCTCTCTAGTTTCATAACTTTTTCATCACCCCATAAAAACACCCTGTACCCTTTAGGTAATCAGTCCTATTTCCCTTCTCCTCCCATCTCCTGGTAACCTCTACTCTGCTTTCTGTCTCTATAGATTTGCCTATTCTAGATTTAAAAGTTAAAATATTTTGACAATCTTTTATGAATCCTTTTCAAATATCTTGACATTTTTTTCTTGGATTATCTTTTTCTCATTGACTTTTTTAAAATATAAAATTGAAAATCTTTCAGTTCTTTCTGTTCAAGTTCCATGTATTGCAAATCTTCTACTCTATGGCTTCGCCTTTTTTGTTATTTTATTTAAGCAACTTAAATACAGTCCCAGTTAACAGTCTTTTCCATAATATTTTTTGACTCCTGTTTAAGAATCTCTCCCTACACTAAGGTCATGAAAATATTCACCTCTATTATCTTCTTGAAGCTTTGATTTTTTCCATTTCAAATTTAGATATACAATACATCTGAAATTTATTTTTGTGTATGTTGTAAGGTAGCAGTAAAGTTTTACTTTATTTTTTCCCCTTATCTATTAATCAGGGCTCTCTAGGTAATCAACCAAGAGGAGATATCTGTAAATATTATGAAATTTTTATTAAAAATTGTCTCACATGACTGTGGAGATGGACAAGTCCAAATTCCATAGAGCAGTCTGCAAGCTGGGAAGTCCAATGAAGGATTTCAGTGAATTCTCCAGGTAAAGCTGGCTGGCTGAAGTAGAGATGGAAATTCGTCTGCCTGCTGAATCATCACTTCTCATTTATTTATATATTTATTTAGCCATTTTATTTCCTTTTGAATACAAGTCACTTTTTGCAAGCTAGGAAACAGAATCACACTAAGCCAGTCTAGTCCTCTAGTGATCTAGGCCCAGTTTTTCAATCTTCAGCAGAATGCCATAATAATACAAGGTGCTAACAATGGGTTGTAAGGAGTATTTGATCTGCAGAAGGACAGAATGACCCAAATCATATGCTGGCACCCTATCAGTGAGCCATATCAGAGATGACCAAGGATTGGTAAAGGGAGAAAGTGTTTACATTTTGAAAACCTACTCTGAGGTTTTAAAATTTCCTGGTTGCTGTTAATAAGAAAGCAAGTAAATATATTACAGGTATACCCACATTACTATTTGATTTTACCAAGGTCTTCCTTAGAATACAAAGTTAGAGATAAGTGTAGGAGATAAGATACTTAGATATTTTCAAAGTAAATTACTTAGTAATAAGAAATTATACATACTGCATTTTTCTATTTGTCATAAGAACTATTTGACAATGAGGACTATTTAAATGAAACACTCAACTGTAAAAAAGGGTGGTGGTGGCAACACTTTCCACTTCAAAATAACTTCCCACTTCCCTATACAATTAACATTGCTATTCTAACATGATAAAAATCAAATGGAAAAACTTGTCAAGAGCATTTGCCAGGGCCAGGAGATGAAAAATAAAGCATGCCCTAGTTAGCTAATTGTAAGTTCAGTTACCATCTTTGGAATGGACCCATAAAATCTGGCCATAGTTTTGTTAAACATCAGCACACTGCAAAGTTCCTTAGCCCTTAGCCATAGTTTCTGCCCAGTGTCTTAAAGCCTGACTCAGTCCCATCTATGACTCTTCTCTGGACTGAGGTGGGCACTAATCATCAAACTCTGGAATGTTATCATAGGAGTAATCCCAGTAGCCTATGGATGCATAGTAGGTGATACACAAATGGTAAAAACTGGGCAGGAACACTGCCAATAATGATCAGAATGGGAATGGCCCAGTCTGACCACCCCTCTCCCCTCACCACCAACCCTACTGATGTATGTAGTCTACCAGTAGGAGACAGCCTATAATAACAAGGATGGTGGCAATGAAAAACAGCATGGTGGCATACACAGTGGTCTTTTATGGAATCTTAGGAGGGACTTTCTTAAACTGGAGGTCAATGCAGCCATTGTCTGCTGGAGCACCTTGAGTATTTCACTTTACTACTGGGGATTCTAGTAGCCATGTTGGTATGAGACGGCATCATAACAAGCTGACACAGCTACAGTCTCCTAATTTTTCCAAAGACACAGAAAGTAGGTGGAAGGCTGGTGACTTAAATCCAGGTCTATCCAACACCAAAGTCCACAACTTTTATTCACTCTGCTACAGTGTTGCCTGCCCATGTGGAGTGCCATATCATGCTGCCTGTGTGCGGAGAGCTCGCCCACAGTTGGTAGCCTAAGTGTCCAAGCCTGCATGGCATGCCCCACTTAACTCATCACTTTTCCTTTTAAAAGCCTTCATCTGATTGAATGAGACATCTCTCATTGTTGAAGGTAATCTCCTTAGTTGATTGTGGATGCAAACAACTTAATGATTAATTAAGTCCACGAAATGCCTCACAATAACAATCAGGCCAGTGCTTGCTTAACCAAACAACTGGATACCATCACCTTGCCAAGTTGACATATGAACCTAACTGTCACACTCTACCCCTTGTCAACTTGACAGCATACACATCACCTTAAATCTCTAAATAAATCTCTAAATAAAAAAACAATAAGATTCATATTTTTCATCTAACAATACTCAACTGTCCTGAACCAACTCAGGGGAGCCGATAACGGCTCAGTGGTTTAGCACTTCTTACCTCAAAAAAAAAAAAAAAAAATTTTTTTTTCAGCCCTCATTTCTGTAACTAGTCATGTGGTTGTAATTCTTCCACTACCCATTCCATGTTCCCTTTATCCTCAGCAAGCACCTCAGCTGGCCATGGTTCTTTGCCTGGTAAGATGACCGAAACGTTCATTCCTGAAGTCTCTGCACCATGGGTAGTCCTGCTTGGATTGGGTTTTTGCAGTTTTCCATTGACTTTAATCACAGGGCATGTAAGTACTAAGAGATGCCCTAGTGGATCTCCTGTATTCCAGACATACTCTCTTTACCTCCATTGTATAGTTACAGTCCTTTTTCCCCTTGACAGTCAGGATCAGTCACCCCAGCCAGTACAGTAATTCCCTTCTTTGCTTGTTGATTCAGTGGTATGAGGAGCCCAAAGTGGCCTGGTGGCAGTTCAATGGAATAATTGTTGTGTTTCCTGGTGGAGGCACTCCTCCTTTTGGAACTGAGACCTGTAGACTAGTTGAGCTTAAGGTTGCAGGGACGGGATCACTAGGGGTAATAGTGGTTCCACTCCCATTTCCACCCCTTGATTCCCAGACCCATGAATCCTGGCTATGAGAGAAACAGCACCACAGAATGGTGATTTAGAGCATACACAGCCTCCTGGAAAACATTGCCCCAGCCCTGCAGGTATTGCCACCTAGTTGGTGCTGTAATTGAACCATTCCACCATTCTATCAGTTCAGCTGCTTCAGGATGATGGGGAGATGGTAAGACCAATGAATTCCATGAGCATGTGCCCATTCCCACATATCATTTGTTGTGAAGTGGGTTCCTTAATCAGAAGTATTGCTGTGTAGAATACCAGGATGGTGGATAAAGCATTCTGTAAGTCCACAGATTGAAGTTTTGGCAGAAGCATTGCTTGCAGGGAAGACGAACCCATATCCAGAGTATGTTTCTATTCCAGTTAGAACAAATCGCTACCCGTTCCATGATGGAAGTGGTCCAGTGTAATCAACCTGCCACCAGGTTGCAGGCTGATTACCTGAGGGATAGTGCCATTTCCAGGACTGAGTGTTGGTCTTTGCTGCTGGCAGATTGGGCACTCATCAGTGGCTGTAGCCAGGTTGGCCTTGGTGTATGGAAGTTCATATTGCTGAGCCCATGCATAACCTCCATCCCTACCACCATGGCCACATTATTCATGAGCCCATTAGGCAATGACAAGAATGACTGGGAAAAGAGGCCAACTGGTATCCACAGAACAGGCCATCATATCCACTTGATTATTCAAACGTTCCTCTGCTAAAGTCACCCTCTGGTGAGCATTCACATGGGACACAAATATCTTCATATTTTTTTGCCCACTCAGGTCTATCCACATGCCTCTTTCCCAGACCTCTTTGTCACCAATTTTCCAGTCATGTGCCTTCCAAATCTCTGACCATCCAGCCAAACCATTGGCAACAGCCTGTGAATCAGCATACAAACGTATCTCCAGCCATTTCTCCTTCTAAGCAAAATGAGCAACCAGGTATACTGCTCAAAGTTTTGTCCACTGGGAGGATTTCCTCTCACCACGGTCCTTCAGAGACATCCCAGGAAGGGGCTGTAGTGCTACAGTTGTCCACTTTCAGGACGTACCTGCATGTGGTGCAGAACCAGGATTCTCTAAACCAGGCCTGAGACTTCTCTTCTTCAGCCAACTGATTGTAAGGTAATCCCCAAGAAGCCATAGCTGTGGGTTGGGAAAGAGAAGGTTATGTGGCAGGGTGGGGGCATGTGCATTTGAGTCACTTCCTTATGTAACTTGTGCCTTCAGGACATGCTTGCACCCTATCTCATATATACCACTTCCATTTTATGATGGGAGTGTTGCTGTGCATACTCAACTTTATGGGTTGGTGGATCAGACAACACCCAGCTCATGATAGGCAGTTACAGACCCATTGTAACTTCATGGCCCATGGTTAAGCATTTGGTCTCTGTTACGGCCCAGTAGCAGGCCAAAAGCCATTTCTCAAAAGAAGAGTAGTTATCTGCAGAGAATAGCAAGACTTTGCTCCAAAATCCTAAGGATGTGCATTGTGATAGGAGTATAGGGGCCTTCCATAGGCCCCAGGCAGCATCTCTGCCAATGACACTTCCACCACCATTGGAGCTACTATATCATATGGCCCAAAACTCTCAGAGCCTCCTCTTTTTCCAGTCCCCACTCAAAACTAGCAGCTTTTCTGGTCACTCAGTAAATGGGCCGGAGTAGCATACCCAAATGAGGAATATGTTTCCAAAATCCAAAGAGACTAGGCATTGTGCCTCTTTTTTGGTTGGGGGGGAGGGCAGGTGCAACAGCTTATCCTTCACTGTTGAAGAGATCTCCACATGTCCCACACCCCTGGACATACCTTTTACCAGGACTGTGAGGAATAAATTTGTGAGACTAGTGCTGTCACATGGCTTCTGCCAACATGGAATCTGATCATCCCCATTGTGCTTAAGGATTCTAGTTTCGTGACACCAGTTCCCCCAGTGATGACCTACAGAGAAGAGCAACCATAGAACTCTTTAGGGAAGATGGCGTTAGTCTCACAAATTTATTCCTCACAGTCCTGGTGAAAGGTGTGTCCTCTGGACATTCCTGAGGTGGGTGAGCTGGTCTTACATGTTAAATCCACACACTCTGACATTCCAGTCTCTCTCAGCCTTTGGATCCCTTCATCTACATTATATTAGGGCAGTTCTGGCATTTTGACCTCAGGGAATGTAAGGCACCTTTTGGTCCATTTTTCAGCCAACCACAGGAGCAAACTGTTAGAGCACTTTGTAACCCTTCATCCTACAACAGTGACTCCAGAATCTCTGCTTAGTGGGCCCATATCAATAAATTCAGTGTGATCCAACTTTATATTCATTCCACCATTATCCCACATCCTTAATGTCCATTCCCACACATTCCCCTGATTTCTATCTATATAAATTAGAAAACTCATGTAGTTCTCTTGGAATATACCATACGTCCTCATCAGTCACCCTTTGTACTTCAGCTTTTGGGGCCTGTTGGGACTTCAGTCTGGCTATAGGTCTGGCAGAAAAAGACAGATGGTAGGGGTGGGTCACAAGAAGAATTACAAGTGTTTTGTAAGCCAGTGTACTCAGGCCATTCCTTTGTGGTTTCAACTGTACCTCTATTGCCAACTTATGCCATGGACTATCAGTGCCATATTGATTATTGGAAATAGTGTCCTTAGTGCCTTTGAATCTAATCAGATTAGTGCGCCAGTTCCCAAAATCCTGGAACCAATTTAGAAATCTCATCTTTTAAGATTCTGTTTCTCAAGAACCATTCCCGGGACCAAAGCTATAGTAGAGGTTTTTGGGAAACAGAACCGATAGGAGATACCTATAAATATGAGATTTTTATTAACAATTGTTTCACACAACTGTGGGGATGTACAAGTCCAAATTCTGTAGGGCAGGCCGCAAGCTGGTAAGTCCAATAAAGGCTTTTGATGTATTTCCCAGGCAAAGCTGGCTAGCTGAAGTAGAGAAGGAAATTCTCTCTTCTGATTGCTGAAATCATCACTTCTCTTTTTAATGCCTTCAGCTGATTGGATGAGATATCTCTCATCCAATTGTTGAAGGCAATCAACTTGTGATAATTTCAGTCCACAAAATATCTTCACAGTAACAATCAGGCCAGTGCTTGCTTAACCAAACAAATGGACACCATCACCTGGCCAAGTTGACACTTGCACCTAACCCTCACAGCCTATAAGTTGACCCAACACCATTTATCTAAAAAGACCATCATTTCTCACTGCTCTACAGTATTAACTTTGTCATAAATCAAATGTCCATATATGCACGGGATCAGTTTCTGTGTTTTGTATTCTGTCCCATTAGTCTGTTTATCTGTTCTTGTCAGTACAGTACCACACTCTTAATTACTGTGATCTTATAATAAATTTTCGTGTCTTATACAAATCTTGTCACCTTGTTTTTCATGCTGAGAGTGTCTTGGCTTTTCTTTGCATTTCTTCCTTTAGAATTCACCTTAGGGCAACTCACTGACCCTAGAATCTATAATGTAGCTTAAACTTAATACCCTACTTTATACTAGTATTTTTCTAGTATTTACTAGTATTATACTAGTATATACTTGTATTTTAAATTACCGACAAGATAATACCAATGCCCCAGCTCAGAGGAAGGTAAGTTTTGGAGAGAGCCCTGGTGCCTGTGATTCAAGTAGGCTCTGAGAGACTGTCCGAGCGAGGGGCCAGATAGAATGAGATAAATCTGGTGTGAGAGGCCTGTAAACACTAAGAAATTTACACCTAATTCCACCCTCCTGGGCTTTAGCATCATACCCAGGGAAGGAGATGAATAAAGACCTGTGAACCCCAAAACGTTCATCTTGTTCACCATTATACCTGTTCCTGGTATGTAATGCACATTCAATAAATATTTATTAAATTAATATTGTGTGTTTGTGTGTTTTTATCATATGCTTCTCAGCTGACCATTATGTAACCATGAGTTTCACTTTTTGCCTTAGATGCTAGAAAGCATAAAGCTAAAATTTTAATAGCCATTTTGAGTTTTGCTTTTCTATTTCTGTTTTAGGTCTTATATACACCACCTCAGTCTTTTTGAAAATAAGTGACATAGATTTTAACATTATCTGCCAGAGATTCTAAATTTTTTTTTTTTTCACTTTCTACATCCTTAAATGGAAATAATTTGCAAGTTCCTTTGTACATTAAGTTCATATATACCAAAGTTCAGTTTGAGATTATACCCAGATTGTCATATTTCAAAAATTTAAAATATTATGAAGTCCTGCTAATATTGTTTGAATCTGTCAATTCAGCTTTATCTAATATTTT
>JAQZBX010035199.1:0-24677 GCA_029593785.1 Cabassous unicinctus
AGGTGAACTTGCCTGTGGCCACATGATGAGCATGTAACTCACAACTGGCCAGTCAAAATACTTCATCCCTACCTCAACCACACTGATTGGATGAGTACAAGACCTAAGCAAGGCCATTCAGGGTGCTTGATGAGCTTTGATATAAGCTTGCTGTAAGACAGTCTTTGTTTTGATGGATGTTCAAACAGATGTATGTTCTTGAGTCTTTCTTTCCTACCAAAGGGAGAAAGAGCCTGCCAGAGAAGTAAACCAATAAGTAAATAAGGCTGAGGAATAGAGAAACAAAGCCCTGGAGAGGTCATTTGAAACCCTGAATTTACATGAACCTGAAGCTAAATCCATCCAGGTACTACTTAAACTATATATTCCAATAAATCCCTCATGTTTTGTTTAAGATAATTTGAGTTGGAGTGCTGGCATGTGCAACCAATAGATTCCTAATTAGTAAAAGTGTAATGTTATGTTCTAAGTTATTGCTAGCTATTGTGTAGTATCTCTTCTTACTTTCAGGCAGCAATCAGATAATGTAAAACAAGATGGGATGAAATGGTTAGGATCACTGAGGTTATTCCAACTTTCTTCTCAACAATATTTCTGAGATCCTTAAAAGAAAATCAATATTCAATTTAATTCAACTTCACTACAAATGTAACTATATTTTCCTAGATAGTATTTAAGTTCATGCCAACTCTTTCTATAGTATGAGGATTTAGAATCTAAAGAGGACCTTGCAGTGCTTCTTCTCCTGCCTTCATTTTAGAGATAAAGAATCTGAAGCCTGGCAATATTAAGTGAATTGTCCAGAATCATACAGCTAGTTAGTGACAAATGTTGAATTGAAATCAAAGTCTGCATTCATATTTTAAGAGAAATTATAGAAATTAATACCTATTATACTTCTGAGATGAAGTGACTAGAGATCTTAATAGAATATTATCATTCTGAAAATTGGAAATTAGGTTAATAAAGCACACAAGTGATTCTGATGATTTTAAGTCATCGGGGTATCTATTAATTCTTCTGAAATGAGAAGTACTAAAATAAGCCTAAATTCCATTAAACACACACAATGTTAAATGACCTGAAATGGTCTCTTTGTAATTCCTTTGAGTTTCTTTATAAACTCAAAGGGAAAAAGTAATGATATTCTAATGGAATTATATTGAATTTGAAAACTGAATTATAATCTGAGTGAAAAACTGCTGATTAATACATGGTTTTCATTGGGATAAGACTAGATCATCATTCTTCCTCAGAGTTGATAGGCCAGATTTGA
Organism: Cabassous unicinctus; assembly: GCA_029593785.1. Classification (NCBI taxonomy): domain Eukaryota; kingdom Metazoa; phylum Chordata; class Mammalia; order Cingulata; family Chlamyphoridae; genus Cabassous; species Cabassous unicinctus. Next base: position 1,277 of record JAQZBX010035199.1, read on the forward strand.
TAAAAACTAAATTTCAGGACCCAGACAATACATTTATAGAATTCTAACAATCAAACAGTCTTTCTGACCAAGTTCTTAGATGCCCACCAGTTGTTGGATCAGCAGATTTTTATTTCTATATCCTTATTCCATAATTTTAAAAAGTAAAATACTCCTATTCCTACTCTAATAGACATAATTATTATAAAATGGTTAGTAAGCATTTGTGGAATTTTAAACTAACCTTCTATTCTTCAGGCAAGAAATTTTATTACTCCAAAAAAGAACCAAGTATTTTCTTTTGGAATTGTCATATAATAAGATAGGGCACATTTTTAGCCCTAGAAAGTGAACCAATAATTTTAGATATACCCAACTTGGCCCTAAAAGCTGAATAATCAAAATTAGGTACACCCAACTTGGCCACAAGCAAATGAAAAAAGGTGGATGGAATAAGGAGAATTTTACAAGCTAAATTGAATATTCCTTTAAAAGGTTCCCCTTCAGCAATTTTTTAGTTTTTTAAATAATTTTTAACTATTTTATTTTTAAAAAAATGGTTACTAGAACTATTCAATACTTTTTCACAATCTACTTCTACTTAGGTAAATTTCCTTTAAAAGAGTTATTCTTTTGTTTGATATTGGCCAAAGTAAATGCAATTTTATAATAAAATGTTATAATAAATTTTTAACACTTATCTCCCGATAGCAAAACTTCAAAAAGGTTTTAAATGGTGAACAAATTGTCCATAGAATTATAATGACTAAAGGATTACATAATGATTTTTTTCAAGCCCAGTGACACCATTTTTCTATATCAACAGGATATTTAGTGATCTAATGGTTAATCGGTATTTGTAAGATGGCCAGAAAAGCCTCTTTCCAATAGTTTCTATTTCTTCATGTCTCGCTGGAACACTCCTTAATAGACCAGTGGCCATACCCATAGTCACCACTCCTGTCCCCAGAAATCTGCCCTCTGCGGGTTCCCCTGCTTTGCCCCTATCCTCTCTACTCTCACACTAATCACCTCCTCACCCTACTTTCAGTCTGGCCCTCTGTGCTTCTAACCCCTAGGAAGCTTACAAATACTATTCATACCTTTAAAACAGACACACAGATGCCTCACACTTTTAAACCATCAACTCTCTGCTCACAAAATGATAAAAACCATTTAAGGCAGTGACTTTTCTACTCACCAGGCTGGTAGAGCAAAGTCGGTAAGAGACTATTGCAATGTGCTTCACGCACAGGTTCATTTCAGTACTTGTCACTGACACACGGCTCCTATTGGTTTTTACCTTTTATCTTCATGTGTAAAACAACAAGCAGTGTGTAGCCCTGGTGCTTTTTACATGCTGTCTCCCAGGTCCCTGCATCCAGGAAAAATGGTCCTGACTCCTTCCCATTCAGAATCAGGGTCGAGAGACCTCCCTGCAGACGTTGGGGCACTTAGGGCCAGCCAGACACTAAGGCAAATGCTTATTTCTCATTAGTTACAGAGCCCTCAACTGAAGAAGCAAAGCTATTCCAAAAGGGGGAGGAGGGGTTTTTTATGAAAAGTTTTTAAAGACACCATATGATTTTTTCTCATTAGTAAAATGCTACTACAAATCAGAGAACTAAAACTTGAATGCTCACTGGGTCCAGTGACCACATTAATGTCAAATACTCATGGTAGTGTTTTTGCTGCTATTTCTCTTCTTTTTTTTTAAGAGTAAGTTTTCCTACATACTTTAGTTTTAAAGTGCAAATAAATACAAGACCTAGTCCCTTTTGGATTCAATGTTTATGCTTGGAACCAGTGCCTTACAGATTATGACATGCAGCACACAGAAAATGGGATTAGAAAAGGTGCTGTGGCCATAGGGTTGTCCTCGGGCTGTAGAAGGCAGGGAAACCCTTCATTATTCTTCCCCTCAGACCGAGGACGCTCCTGATAGCTATGTGTCACCTTTAATGTCATCGTCTCCCTCTCAGGCTTTGTCTCCCTGTCTTCCTCTTCCCTTCACTGCCTTCCCCCACCTCCACCCCTCCTCCTCTTTCTCCATGGCTCCCAGGACCAAAGACAGACCTAAGAGCCTAAGAGTGGATCCACCATTCCCTAATGAATTATTAACTATGCCCAACCCCAGTGCAAGTCAGAAAGAACTTCCAATTCCAAATAGAGTGTTAGGAATTGTTAAAAAGATATACATTTGAAGTTAAAGAATTTGGTTTTTATTGTTACTGTAGTGGAATCTGTTAAAATATTTAATTTTTAAAAAGGAGAAAGGTTTCAAGAATTGTTACGTAAATCAGTATTGATGTCAGCTATCTTTTAAAAAATAAACCAAGAAAAGTTACAATGAAATAGAAAAAGAAATTACTGTTTCTATAATCCTTCAAGTTAGGGCAGAGGTCTATCAATATATCACTGGTATAGCAAAATGCCTAAGAGTTAGTAATTTTTTCTACTACCTAAATAATTAAACATATGATACTGCTTAAAATTATAACCACATCTCCTAAATTAAGAAGTGGTTATTTAGTTTTTATTTAAATAACCATGTAACAGTTTTCTCATGACCAAGCTAAATAACATTTTTTCCTTTATAATTATTTTATTGCAGTTTTACTTGATAATGAGAGCAAAGATATACCAGGAAAGGTAATGAAACACAGCACTTAAAGAAATTTTAGAAGTTTACCCTTCCCAAAAGAAACTGATCAGAGGTTTAGCTTTCTATTTACTGCTTGTCCACAATAAACAGACCCCTCCACCTGGACAGCATACTAACTTGTACAAGGTCTATTTCCAGTAAACAAAAGATGTGGTGCAGCAGCAGCCCAAGAATCATGGAAACAGGGCTTCTTCAGACAATGGGATTTGACAAAGACTATTGTTCATCAAACACCATGCTAACTTTCTTTCTGAAGTTCCTGTTTGGATTCCTTCCTGAATTTGGGTAACAGAAAGTACATTTAAAAGTAAGGAAGCAATTCTGATATGGACAAGATAACCTGACAATGAATAGCCCAGGCAGGCACTCCCACACATGTGAAAGGCACAAGAGTGCACTGTGGTCCCATTGTTTACTATTTAAGCAGGCAATACAGTAAAGAAATGTATTCAAATGGTCAATCATATCATTGAAGTTATTTTTATTAATCTAAATAAATTTAGAATCACCAAAAAAGAAACATTCTACTTGTAAAAATAGATTTATTGATTATAAAACTAGGATAAATATTTAACACAATTTAATATAAAGGTTCATCAATTTTACTTCTTAGTTAAAAAACATGAGAATGTATTGCAGTATATCTATTCTGCAAGCTCATTAGATGATGTAAAAGGGGAAAATAGGAGCAAATATTTCTTTCTGTTAGCGTGAGATTTGAAGCCCAAGCTAGTAGGGGGAAAGACTCTTAAGTAATCTCAAAATATAAACCAGCATTCTTTCATTCATCAGCCAAAATTTAGATGGAAAAGGCTTAATTATAATAAAATGGATATATACCCCATAGCCCAACAATCCTTCTTCCAAATATATACTGGTCACAGAAGCATCGATTATATCATATGTGCACACAATGAAATACAAAGTAAAAAAAAAGTCATAACTCATGATGCAGATTTGCATTTAACAACATAGAAATAGCACAAAAACATATTTACTTTAAAAAAAAACACAGAATGGGATTTACAGCCCAACTCCATTTATATAAATACTGGATATTTTCAAGGTTATACTTAATTTTAAGTATATATATATAGAGAGAGATTTTATAGTATACACATACAAAATATAAATATATGTATATATGTGTCTATCTATCTATATAAGAAGAGTTGCAAGAACACACATTAAGTACATTACAGCAAATGTGTGTGAGTGGCAAGACAAAGAGAGTGAAGAATGGAAATGAAGTGAGAAAATGAAATGAGACAAAAGGGAGGTTCGCGCTAGCCAAACTAGGACCGAGTGGCTACAAATAAGGACCATGATAGACTCAATTCTGTAGAACTAACAACAACAAAATATATAAGGACTTTGGAGCTACAATTATTGACATTAGGAAGAACCAACACCCAAAGATAAAATTCATCACAAGAGAAAGATATCACCATTTTAAAAGACAAAGCAAAAACTTAGAGTTAGGTGGTATCCTTAAACTATAGTGTTAACAGTTTGGAAAGTGGAACTTTGGAAATCTTCAAAATGCTTTACTGAAATTTTTCACCTGAAAAACTGATTTATGGGTATGATTACAGTTAAACACATGAAGAAAAAAAAGCAAATAATAACAAAGAAAGCCCATCTGAAGAGCTGCAGCATGTGTGCTCCCGGGCATATTTGGCTCTAGCTCAGGGTTATCGCTAAGATGGCAGCACCAACCTGGCACCAGCAGTTATAGCTCGTGGAGCAGTATAATCACTTTGCTACATGCGTACATGGGTTGAGAAGCTGAGGAGAAAAGCAATTATATACATGTGTATATATCAAAGAAAATAAATGAGAAATTTTCTTTCAAGGACCTATCAGTTTCAAGTGAAATGGTGGGATTTGATGGGAAAAAAATACTATGTCAAATCTCTAACTCACTTCAAAGCAGAGTTAGTTTACATTGCATATCGTCCTATAAGAGGTTGCAAGATTCTAAGAAATGTAAACTATTTTATTAAAGACAACCGATCATAGCCATTCTGAGTAATCCATAATAGTTATTCAATCAGATGCTAAAATGGATGTTAGAGGGTCCCTATGGCTTTTATCACTGCAGAATTCTGAAAATACATCACTATTTTTCCAATTTCAAATGTAAATAGGCATATATTGATCTTATATCATTATGAAACAGATGTGCTGTATTACTTAGGTAACAGAAGTAATATTTAAGGTGTATCGACCTTTGTCTTTATTGCTAAATGATGTTGGGTTAAACAATACATAAAAATGACTAGTACTAATTGGTGTTTTTTTCAGCAAATGCCTCTTTTTAAGTCCACTATCTCTTTACTATTTTTACCATTACTTATAACACTGCTTCCATGAGATTGTCTTGGGACATTACTGAAACCATGCAAATGTAACTAATTATAAATGAAGCTAATTCTCATAAAATAAAGACAATAAAAACTCACCTGAAGGATAATCTAAGTCCAGCAACCATATCATCATCTCAACATTATAAAACATTGCTGAAATGAGAATTTTTATGTCAAAAAGTTATATGTAAAAATATAGGAATCAACTGCTCTAAGAGTTGACCTACAAATTAACACCCCAAGAACTCTCATTGTAAGCTGAGTTATGGAAGCTATACAATAAGAAACAATATAAAGCAAAATGGACTAACTAAAAAGTCTCAAAGACACATGCAAACTTCAAAACGTACATTTTTAGGAAAGCAAAAGTGAGTTTAGGAAGCCATTCACTGACCACACACACCAAAGAAGTGGCAATACTCCAGGTTATTTGCCTCATCATCTCAAACAGTTTGTCTGATAAGAATTAATAAATCAAGTCACCATATTCATGAGTGGCGGTAAAGCTGTATTTCTTGCGTTGGTACTAAGTAGCTGAAACCTTACTAAGGTGAATTAAGAACTTTGCTTCCTATTGTATAACATTTCCCTGTTAGAAGATTATATACAAATGGTGAAGAAGAAAAATCTAGAAGATGCATTACAAGTTATCTATTTTTTAAGACAATAAAATTGTGCACAGACCAAGCAAGTTTCCAGATAGTTAAATGGTCATGCCTGAGAGCTTATTTGAAATTTCTACAATAACTGGCTACCTTAAAAGTTAAAAAAAAATACTGAGAAGTATTGAAAAAGAATTTTTGTTGGTTTTTTTTCCTCTCCCCTTTGCAACAGAATGAGGGAATGAAGCATTTTCCTTGGACACTGAGTATAATTATAACTAATCATCTCCTTCTCCTTGGAGCAACATTCGTTGACGTTCCTTCATTTTAGGTGGCTGGCTGACACAATTCAAATATAATTACTCTTCTTGCATGATAAACTCCAGCACCGTGAGCAAATACGGTATGTCTCATTGTCAAGTATGGCTAGACAGCAGCAGTGTAATATAGACCTTTCAAGCCCTAGTGTAGCCCCCTGCCTTTGAAATCTGTGCAAGATGACAAAACTGACTTTCATTTCCCTTGGACTTTCTCAAGGTATCCTTATTAAGAGAGAGAAAAAAAGCCCAAAACCCATAAATTTAATCTACTACCTGCCAATCACAATGGTTTCTGCTGACAGACACTCATGATACATAACCACAAAATTTAAATGTTATTGTTTCATACAAGAAGAAAACGTTGCTCGTGACTACCCCAGTCATGTGACAATTCAGTGCGTTTCCTTTGTTTGTCTCCTTCACCGCTGAACAATAGCAAGCTGAGAAACATGCATCCAGTGGACCAAATGTGGAAGAAGCTACACAATAACAAACTCTAAAGTGGATCGTTTTTCCTCGCTATCCTGTAGGAGACAATTGGATGATGAGTGAAAGTGCTTCTGATATGTATATTTCATTTCGGATTAATAGTGATACTTCATTCTCTGATGGCTTTTAATTAAAGGGGGAAAAAACCTCATAACTGCATGATCACTGGAATACAACTTTCACCAAGCTTTGAAAACCAGGTTAAAAAAAAAAATCATAACTTCATGTAGTCATGAATGTTGAGTTTTTGGAAGAAACAAAGGCTTGAAACTGAATTGAAATGAAACTTTTCAACATGGCCCACCAACCCCCAAAACCAATATTTTCATTAACATTGTAAACTACTGGCTTCCTCTCATGTATTCTGATTAGTCTTTTTTCTTTTTCTTTTATTACAGAAGTTACGGGTTTACAGAACATTCATGCATAAAATACAAAATTCCCATATACCAACACCTTGTATTGGTTTGTAACAGTTGTTAAAATTGATGATGGCAAATTTTTATAATTGTACTATTAATTAAAATCCACGGTTTAACTTAAGTTCACTGCTTGTGTCGTGTAGTTCCATGAATTTTTTAAAAAATTTTTATTCTGATACCATATATACAACCTAACATTTACTCCTTTTAATCATATTCAGATATATATTTCAGTGCTTAAAATGACTAGTCATTTTAAGGAAAAAAATTTCTATAGATTTACCACAAATATAAACTTGATATCATTTTGCATCTTGGTGAATTATAGTGAAAAAACAAATATAATTTTGTCAACTATTTTCTAGGACAATTTTTCACAACAGCCCTTCCAGTTCTAGATGTGTTTTTTCCCAAGTGTAAGAAAACTCTTTTTTTCTGAGTGTAGTGCATTTCTAATGGAACTACATCTCATCACTATCTGTGTGTTTATCTTAAACTGTTCCTGGGACAATTACAGGCAGCTGGATCTTCATTCCTTAGCCTTCTCAAAACTATATAAGGTAACCATCAACCATTTTCATTAACAATGAATAGACTTAGATGAAAAAATCAGATTCTGACAAAAGGCCAGTTTTGTTTATTGGGTGAGGAAACAAGTTGGCTCAGCACGTCCACTGGCTTCATTCCTTTATGATGTGAAACAGTGAAATCGAAATAAAGTTATATCAAATTGAAAACAAAAGTTTGTTTGTTCTACTTCTATGTTCAAACCTTCAGCAATTTTTTTGCTTCTAAAATAGGCAGAATTCTACTACACAATTTCAGCTGGAGAAAGATTTTTCATGCATGGTCAAATACATGTGGCTAGCAGCAATCAAAGGAAACCTATATATGAAATAAAATGGAGTCTTTGACCTCCGCTATTTGCCATGGCTTGTTGTAAGACATGCCAGCTGTAATAAATGTATATATTCAAAACAAAACAAGCAACAAAAAGGCACACTATAGGGACTGGGACTCAATGTGTTTACAGTAACCTCGAAAACTTAAATAAAGCTCTTTTGTAGATAGGATCCTCCAAGGAACACAAGGAGAGATGGCTTAGCCCATTTTTATAACAAGGATGTTCTGTGAGGGAAAGCCTGAAGGTCTGCAAAGGTCTTTTTGGTTGTTCACAGGACATTGTGTAGTGATGCTAGCAATCAGCCCTGCAGTCACATTAAAAGACTTCAATGGTTTTCTTCTTTGTTTCTGTTCAAGGCCTGCACTGACCTGAGATTTTTCAACAGCACTCCCATTTCAACTTACCTTTTGTTTCCCTAGCAAACAGGACTCTATCATTCTGAAAACTATCAGACCCACTTTCCTGTTTCAGGACATTCACCTGATCTATAACCTTTGTCTTTTGGATGTATTTATACTTTGACTTCTTTGGGTACACTGCCCAAATGAGGAGTAGTTTAGAAATCAAAACTAACGAAATATGCAAACTCACAGTTGGGATTAAAAAACACACTTGCTTTAACATTCTTCTTAAAAGTTTCATGAAAGAAGTAAGGAAAGAGATGTGAATTTGTAATCAAACTCCCTTACCTATTCCTCATTTTCCCAGCATAGTCTTCCCTCTGCTGCCCACGTAGCTTAGTCCTAAACCCTAATGAGCTCTGACTTCACTCTACTGACCTACTACCCAAAAAAGTCTAAAATTTAGCAGTTTGAACTAAAGGGAAACTGGTTAAGTGCAGTCCAAACCCCAAAATAAAAACAAACAAAACAAGAGCATCTGGTTTGCCATGTTGCTTCTACTCAAAGGCTGAGAATTCCTCACCTTGGCTATTTAAAAATGCATCAGCTCAGAAGAAGTTACACAATGTTTCCATCAGCAGAAGATGTGGCACATAGAGAAAGCATCAGGAAAATAAAAACTACAGACAAAATAGGGGGTATTTGCATATTTCACTTGAAATTAGGCTATGTTGCAGCATATTGGAAACTCATATGCATGGATGTCAGCTGAGTTACTTTTCTTTCCCCCCAAGGTGACATTGGTGCTTGTCTTACCAAATATGATGCAACTGACAAGTGTTTTCATGTAAGGAAGATATATGCCTCCCATCACCCTGTCAAGCTGAGTGAAGGCAAACTCCAGCACATCCTTTCACAAGTGATTAGGTGGTCGGAGTCATTAAAAGTCATCAAGTTAGACTGCTGCAGTGTGCCATGCATATATATGAACTCATCCAAAGCTGTCCTCCTTGAAGCAGGTGATAGCTCTCAACTTTGCCTCTGACCGATTCATAAATTCTTGGCTGAGCTTTCTTTTAGCATACCTTTGAAATTAGACTGAACAGTAAATGCTGCTTTGGCCAGTCTCATTGTCTCCTACTTTTCCAGCCAAACCTCTAACAACTGGAGGTCCAAACATCTGATATTAGTTCACTAACACAAATAAACAACCAGATTTTCATGATTTATGCATGTACAGCACTTTTTAAATTTTCAAAGTATTTTTAAAATCTTGTCAATCTGCCTACTTTAATTTTTTTTAAAGTCAACAAGAAAAAGAATGGTATTATTTAACTCTTCCATAAAATTAAAATGCAAAAATGAATTGACATTGCCAAGGGTCTAGATCATTATATCTAATCAGGAGCTTAGAACAAAGTTTGAATTTTTATGTTATGACCCTCTACAATCTTCCCACTCGCCTTACTATTTCCCAGTAAACAAATCTTGTTTTCTGTATATCTGATTTTAAAACTGCCTAAGACAATATGAATTTAAAACTTTTAAAACATACATTTGACCCAGAAATTACACTTCTAAGAATCTATCCTAAAGTACTAGTTAAGTGTGTGGGCAAAAATGTATGCACAAGATGTTCAATCCATCATTATTTATAATAATTAACAACTGCAAAGCAACCAATGTACAAATCTAGTGAATTCTTAGGGTGATTCCTTAAATCAATTTTATTAATCCAATATATATTTCTGAAGAATATTCAATGTTAAAGTAAATAATCAGATATAATGATTGTGAAAAAAGAAAAATATAATACTTAGTGATCTTAATTGTGCTAAATATATAAATATGCAGCAGAAAAAGGACTAGGAATAATACAACAAAATGTTATTGGTGTTTACTTCTGTGTTTACAGATTGGAGGTAATTCTAATTTTCTTTTGTAAAACTTGTATAGATTTTCCAAATTTTCTACAATGAACATGACTTACTTTTATAATCAGAAAAAGAACAAGATTTTAAGGTTCCTGAGAGGCTGTATAGGAAACTAGCCACATTCCATAAGTCCCTTGCAAATCATCTAATACAGAGAATGCCCAATATTAAGAAATCTAAGTGTTTTTGGAGATAAATCATAACAAAGTACTCACTCAGAGTCTACCCTACGCACATAGAATAGCTGATGCATTTTTAAGACATAGTACCTGTGATGGTTAGGCTAATGTGTCAACTTGGCCAGGTAATTGTGCCCAGTTGTTTGGTCAAGCAAGCACTGGGCTAACTGTAATACAAGGACATTCATGGGCTTGAGCCAACAGGGAGCTTACTGCATAGATGGATGATTACATCTGCATCAACCAGGGAGATTGCTATCAGCAATGAGCGACGCTTTATCCAATCAGTTGAATGCCTCAAAAGTGGAAGTGATTTCAGCATTCAGAGAGAATTTCCCAGCTCATCTTTGGATAGTCAACAACTCCTGGAAACTCATCAAGGACCTTCATTGGACTTTCATTGGAACCCCTGGTTTGCAGCCTGCTTGTGGAACCTGGACTTGTGCATCCCCATGGTTACATGAGAGACTTTTATAAAATTTCATACTATTTACAGATATCTCCTGTTGATTCTGTTTCCCTAGAGAACCCTGACTAATACAGTCTCTGAATGGATCTTTATGGACCCGAGAGACTTTCCTAGAATTCTATTTCCCTGTAAATGTCTAGAAGTTTGTTCACCCAGCATAGATTGGATCCAGTCATGACCAAATAAAGTGGTGAGGAGGGAGACAGCAATTTTGAAAGGCTTTAATTTCAAACTCTCTGACTTTTATGAAACAATTTTGGGCTTTGATCACTGAAGGAATTAAGAACAGCTGTTCTTGGACTAATCAACTAAACACAAATCAAGTCATCTCAAATGACTTCCAAAGAGTCATTAAAAGAAAAATTTTTAACCATCAGGCATTTAAAAAGATAAAAAGCCAATTTGGGGATGCATGTACACTTGAGTAATCCCTTAGATTGCATTTTCCATTGTTTCGAGCCAATAACAAAACATACAAAAGTCCATGCTAGTCACCATGTTAATATGATAGATACAGAAATGTCTAAGTGCTTACCAAGTAGAATATACATGTATATGTGATTCTTTTTATCAAACGTATGGATTTCGTTTTCCAGAGCATCATCATCATCATCATTATATGGAACAGACAGTTGTTGAAATTATTTCTTGCTCAGTTCTCTATGCCCGAAATGTGTTATTTCAAGTCTATTAAGTATGTGGCTGAGAAACTTTTGGAAGAGTCTTGGTTTGAAGAAAAGGAGGCTATGTTTAAAAAGAAAAACAGAAAGAAGGAAAGAAAAAGAATCTGGGCCATTTTTGTCCCTCAGAGCTCTTGTAGGGAAAAGACCCTTCTGTAACTATACTTAATCAGAAGGATGCCATTTTGAAATCCTGCCCACAAGCATCTCCCTCCTACATTATCTCTCAGAAGAGACAAAGACATTCCAAAGTTTTGCTGCTGGTTCTCATGTAATTTCAGCACTGAAACATTCTCTGAAAAAATATCTAGATATTAAAAAGCAAATCATTTTATTTCAAAAAGACTTTCCCTCCACCTATTTAATAATAAAAGCTTTATTCAAATCTTGCCCATAAGAAGGTCCTGCAAGCCTCCTCCCTCCTTTTCTTTGAATCAAGTGCTAATAAATTGTGTACTAGACAAAAACTGGCCTTCAGAAATGGAAAAAAATAAAAAAGAAATAAAATTCTTAGTTCTTGCAAAAGATGAACAATTAGCCACTGAAAATTTCAGAGTAATGATATAGTTGATGGTCCTAGTCAAGAATGATCAGAATAGAGACTTCTCCTTATTTTCAATTTTATACTACTTTTATCATTATAAAAGCAATAAACAGTTTAGATTTTAAAAATTGTAAAGAAAATATAATAAAGAAAATAAAGATCTCCCACATGCGTCCTTTTAACTTTTGACATATAAATAGGAATTTAAATGCATATATGTACTTCATCATATATATGTGCCATAGTTTATTTAAATATTCTTAGTTGGGCACATAGAGGACATCTATTTTTCACTATCATTAACTCTGCAGTGAAAATCCTGTAACAAATCTTTCTTCGTATTTCTGATTTTTTTTCTCCTAAGAATAAATACAAAACAGTGAAATAATTAGGCTCAAAGAGGTTAAGCTTTTTAAGGCTTTTAAAATATGTTGCCAAATTGCCCTCCATAAAGTTTACCAATTTGCAGTCCTACCAGCAGTGTTTGTGAAAATGTGTTTTTAAATAGCCCTTCTAATCTTCTCTTTGTTTTAAAAATAATAGGTTAGCTATGGGAAAAGGTATTACAAAAGCTGAAAGAGCATCCTATCAGTCTAGAAATTTTGTCTTCTAATATACTCAAAGAGAGGACATATATTTATAGTGAAACCAATACTCACATCAAATGACTGCATTTGCAAGAAAGAAAATCATCACTGGCCACACACATCTGCTCAGTTCTATATGAATGACGCATAAAGAAATATACTTTGACTTATTGCAACACTGACGTTTTGAGTTTTAAAACCCTATTAATTCCACTATTCTGAATGACTTGAGAAATCTAAAAAGTGGAGGCATTAAAAAATTGTGTTTATTGCATCATGTGCATGTAATGTACTTCAATCTGATTCTGATAAAGATTCAATCTAAAGGGAAGGAAGGACAGGATCACAAGTCAGGGTGGGGTGATAAGAAACATCAATTTCCCTCAGAGCAGTGCTTCTTTGCACCAAAAAGCATCAAAGAATTAGTGGGTATCAATAAGGCAGAATTTCATTTCAGAGGAGAGGCAATTTGGAGAGGAATAAAAAGAAGGGGAGGGCAGTGAATCAAGGTCACATCAGTGCAGCTTCCCAACTTTGCCAAGCTGGGCAGAGAAAATGAGCTGCAATGTGTGAGTTCCTTAATCAGAAATATGGCCCCAAGTTACTCTTTTGTTCCCAGGGCTACTCAGAAAGGTACTGAGATAGAGTTGGGGTTCCTGAAAAAAAAAAAAAAACATGTTATCATTCAGTCCCCCGAGAAAGCTGAACATTAACCTGTAGATCCACAGCATTTACATTATTTCTCCCATTACCCAGGAGGTCAGTGCTGTCCCAGGGGATATCTCAGAGACTTTCTCTGATTTACAAAGCTACATGGTTGGGTTATAGGTTTATAACTACAAGGAACACAGACTCTTCAGTGCTTTGAGGGGATTTACAGCACATGATTTTATTATCTAGAACATTGATATGGATTGTCCTTATTGAATCAAAGGAATTTCAAATGAAAAACAAAACACTCAAATTAGTTTCTAGGCCCCTTGCCATCAGCAAAAACGTTTCAAATTGACATGTCCTGTTTACTGACCCACATAATATGAAACCTACATAAGAACCTTTCTAAAACTTGTGGAGATTGATTAAAAGCTTTTAGTTGGGTATTTCTGAGAAACTACAAAGAACTACTACATATGTCTTAAATTTATAAATACCATTGCGGTCTACAGCAAAACACAATAGCATAATCCTGGGATTTAGTGGATGAGTAATGAGAAGCAAGAACCCCTATACACTAGTGTCTGTCCGTCTTTCTAAATCTCTAGCTTTTTTTCTCCTTCCTATCAGTCTTCCTGAGAGCCTCTAACTGTTTCCAAAGAGAAATCCATCAATGTTCTGTAGTCACTAAACAACCAGCAAAACCATATGTGTGAGGAGGCCATTGTCAAACTCAACCCAACCACACAAATCTCACACAAGGCTCATGTTGGGCTTCAAATTTAAGCAAATGCTTGAAGCTTAGATGTAAGATTGACATCTAAATGCAGTCGTTACAGAGAGGGCAGTTTCCTATCAGAGATTTCCTAACACAAAAATCAGTGTCACTTTGAGTATATCCTTGGAAAGGGAATGTTTTAGTGTTCTTTTTGCTAAAACAAATACCATATAATGGGTTGGCTGAAACAATGAGAATTTATTGGCTCATGGCCTTGAGGCTAGGAGAAGTCCTAATCAAGGTATCATCAAAGTGAAACTTTCTTCCCGAAGACTGGAGTTCTGGGACTGGCTTCCAGAAATTCTTGGTTCTGGGCTCCTCTGTCACATGACAATGCATGTGGCAGCCTCTCCTGGCCTTCCCATTCTCTTCTGGGTTCTGTTGATTTTCAGCTTCCAGCTGCTCCCTCTGTGGTGCGCTCTCTCTCTCTCTCTCTCTCTCTCTCTCTCTCTCTCTCTTTCTCTCACCTTCCCTATAATGCCTTCAGTAATAAGATTAAGAAGACCCATTCTGACTCAGCCAGGCCATACTTTAACTAAAATGACTTCATCAAAATGTCCCATTTACAAGAGTTCATACCCACAAGTATGGACCAAGTCTAAGAACATGTTTTTCTGGGGTACATAGCTCCAAAGTACCACAGGGAATATTATTCAAATGTATTTTATAGGAAATAGTAACTCTGTAGTCCAGCAACGCAATTAATTTTTTTTTTTTTCAGTTTTCAAACCCTATGTCACACAAAATGAGTTGTCTCTAAGTTGGGATGTTTGTTAAGTCACTTTTAAAGTACCACTTAACATCAGAATATTTCATAAAACCAAACTACTTCCCAACCTTCCTTGATTAAATGCTAAGAAAGTGATCTTAGCAGAATGGAGCTTGTTCTAAACAATAGTGACTCTTGATTGAAATCAGATATTTAAATGTAAAAGAATAAATAACTCATACCAACATGGTTGTCTCTCTTTGGCCCCATCACTCAAGTGTTTCTGCCACCCTGAAAGCTTCATTCCATTTTAAGAGTGGGCTGCATTGACTCTGGTATTTGTACTTAATTATTATCATTTTGGCAAACTTTCTCCATCTTCTGAACAGGATTCATTTACAGGACCTGCTACTTCCATTCTTAAAGCCACCTTTACCACAGTAAGGGAAAATATACTTATTTTCTGGGCCTTCATTCTAAAGACTTCAAATTTTCTAGTGAAATATACTTTCAAAGGAACCAAGTAGTTTGTATTTAAGCTGTCCTTACATATAGCACATCACTGACTTGCCTCAAATAAATAATATGGCATATATTTTCATAATCAAAATTTATTTTTACTGAGTTATTTCAATTATGCCTGAAAATAAAGTAGATTATTTAAATAGAGCTTATGAAAATTCAGGAATGTCATCTATTAGTAAACAATTCAGAAGAACATGTGTAAAGTGGTAATTAATTTGTAGAGTAAATGTAAAACAGATACTCAGCAAGCTGTCTAACTCTGGAGTGATCTTTCTCAGGATTCAGAAAAGTGCTAGCAGTTTCATCTCAAAGGCATCTCCTTAATCCGTGGACTTCAAAGAGATGGCCAAGGTGCAGGTACTCTACAATGAACCTAGCCTGTGAGCTGCTGAGACAAAAGAAAGGGTGTGGAAGCCTAAGGGGAATGATGGTACTATGGCAGAGCACAATCAACATGGTACCACCTGCCCTGCCTCCTTTTCTCACTTCCCTCTTCACACTGAGTTGACCATACTAGGCCTGAGGTGACCTCAGAGGAAGCAATTAGAGCAAGAAATTTCACTTCAAGGAACTTTGATAAAATAGGCCCAAAACAGCCTTCAAAGTAATGAGTCATTATTATTACTAGTGGTTCTAGAAATTCCCTAAGGAAAAAAAGGCATTGTCTCTGCAACACCTGGCCAATGTCCTTTTATGAATAGTTACTATCCCCTCTAATAGTCTCACTGAAGCACTGCATGTGCATTGTCAGTTTGTCAGACAGAACTAACTACTTCAGGGTAATGAAAGCTCAGTAAGCAAGAATGAAGCACCTTGGTCTTATTCAGTTAACCATCTCAATTAATCTCAATAATTAATGAACTGTCTTCCAATCCTAGGACCTCTGGTCATCTAGTCATATTCCATCACTTAGTTCTCTCCATGTTTCCTACCACAGAGTGCTAAGGACTTGGGTATGGAGTCAAGAAACCAGTGTCCAAGTCTCAGATATATCACTTTCTTACAAGTTGTGTGACCTTGGAAAAGGGACAGAACTTCTGCCTCCATTTCTTCACCTATAAAAAGGGATAATAATATTTTTTCTCATAGGGCTCTTTTGAGGATCAACTAGAGTAATATACATCATGTACTTAATGCATCAATAAGCTCTCAATAAATACTGATGCACTAAACCAACAGATAAGGAAATTAGGATTTAAAGATAATTCACTTAAAGCTATATAGCTAAGGGAGTTGTAGAACCTAAATGTTATCCAGGTGTGTCTGACCCCAAACCATTTTCTTTTCCCATACCACATGACCTCTCCCTACCTGGGACCAGGCCTTCTTCTACTGTACTTTGAACCTTCTTTCATGGTAGTAAACACATGCTGCCATATATTCAGACAGTTATGTTCAGGTTTACCATTAGGGTGGTGCCTGCCATGTAGCAGGGAAAGAAAAGAAAAGAAAGAAAAAGAAAAGAAAAGAGAAATAAAGAAAGAGAGAAAGAGAGAAAGAGAGGAAGGGAGAAAGGGAGAAATGGAAAGAGAGAGAGAGAAAGAGAAAAGGAGGGAGGGAGGGAACAAGGAAGGAAGGAAGGAAGGAAGGAGGGAAGGAAGGAAGGAAGGTGGGATGGAGGGAAGGAAGAAAGGAGAGAGAAAAAAGAAAGGGAAGGGAAGCAAGGATGGTAGGGATAAAGGAAGGAAAGAATAAAAGTAAGAGAGAGGAGAAAGAAAGAGAAAGAGATAAAGGAAGAGAGAGAAAAAGAAATAATTTCTATCTCAGAAATACAAATTAGAATGATTTCTTTCCTAGAAATTTTTTTCTTGCTGGGTGCCATTCTACCTCCGACACAGGTAAAATTGTTCTATCCCTACTTATAGGAATTCTCAACCATGAAACACCCAGTCCACAGAAATTTCCCTCAATTAGTTTTTCTCTTTTCTGGACCCAAAGCACCTATTTTACAGCATTTGCCATGCTTTCTCTTCTAATCTCAAACTTCAGAGTCTATAGGGAGTGGCTTTTAAAAAGAATTTGAATATCCCATGCTTCCAAAAGCTTGTATCTATTCCTTTTTTTTTTTTTTTAAGTCAAACAATTTTAATCAAGTCAAGAGTAAGCAGTAACAGTGCAATTACATGAAAAGACCATATTTTACATGTTTAAACAATTTTTAATTGTCTTTACTTGCAAGGTGTTGAAGGTGGGGCCCACTCCTGAATCTTCTTTCTAGTGGTGGAATAAGGAACATATTGTTCTGGAGTGCCACTCACATTGAATTTATGGTTTGCCCAAATGAATTTACAAGCAGTAGGTGGTTTTGTTGTTGGGGGGGTCATCGGTCATGCAGTGAAGCCAACAGTGCCATTCAGGGGGCACCATGCTTCCATCCACATCCCAGAATGTGTTTTTGCCATGCATTTCAGTAGTATATATAACCCATCGGTGACGGCCAAAAAACTGCTTATTGTCTTCATATTTGTCTTCCCCCTCTAATTTACCAACCCTGACATCATTTGCCCTGAAGAAAACTCGGAGGTAGCCGCGAAGACCGCCGTGGCCGCTGAGCTGCTGCAGCCCACGCTTCAGGACCTGCGCTAACTCCATCTTTCTCTCTATTCTTTTATTACTACTCCTCTTCCTTCCCTTCTCCCCCTTCACCTGATTCATATACCTGGGCTTCCCATTTTCAAACTGGAAAGTAGTATTATTGAAACCACCCATAATTTGCTAAGGTTTTTTTTTTAAACCTTTGATCAGAAGCTGCAAACTGAATGCTTCTAAAGGCAGCAGGAAGGTTCTATAAATGAATGAAACTGCTCCTCTGGGGATTGTAGGAATCTAGAGATCGCATGTCTCCTACTAAGTCCCAACAGATTGTTGCTTTGTACCAAGAGGGCCTATATGGCCAGATTGCCCACATTTTCAAGAAAAGCCAAAAAAATCTGTATTTTTTTGTAAAGAAACTCCCTGCATTAAAATGATGCTGTTTTAGTTTCCTAGGATGCTTACAGCAAATACCATGAAATGGGTCAGGTTAGACAATGGGAATTTACTCTCTCACTGTGAGAGTCCAGGAAAATGTCCATATCAAGGTAATGCTTTCTTCCTGAAGAAGATTGCTGCTGGCAATCCTTCATTCTTCTGCTACATGGCAAGGCACAAGGTAGCATCTGCTGGTCTCTCCCTTCTCTTCCGGGTTTTTTTATTTCAGCTTCTTGCTTTTGTGGTTCTCTCTTTCTCTCTCTCTCTCTCTCTCTCTCTCTCTCTCTCTCTCTCTCTCTCTCTTTCTCTCCATTCCATTTATAGAGGACTCCAGTAATAAGATTAAGACTTATCCTGAATGAGATGGGTCACACCTTAACTGAAGTAGCCTCATCAAAAGTTCCTACTTACAATGGGTTCACACCCACAAGAATGGATTAGGTTTAAGAACATGTTTTTCTGGGATGCATAGAGCTTCAAACCACTACAGATGCTAACCAATTCCATTTTTAAAACATTATATAGGCCAAATGAACACTGTTTTGTGCTAGATTTAGTCTGAGGGTCTCCAGGTTAAGACATCTTCCCTAAGACATTTTAAAAGTAGTTTTCAAATATATAGAAAGAGAACACGACATTTGTTTTGAGGAAGAATGACATGGGAAAATTCATTTTATTGGAAATGTAATGGAATATTTAAAGTGATAAAAATTTCAGGTACAGGTAAAATTGATTATATTAAGTGAGAAAAAAGAAGTTACAATGTTGGGTTTTTACTTCTTAAAAATCTCTCAGACATCCACTTTTCTTTGTCCTCACAGCCACCAACCTCATCCATGCTCCAATTATATCTCACGTGGACTAGTGCCCCAGCCCTCCAAATGGGCTACTGACGTATATGTGCATCTGTGTACCATGCACAGTGTAGTCTGTTTTATGTTTTACTTTTTAATGGATAATATTAACCCTGAGCATAATACAATTAAACTAAATGCATGTACCCCACTATGTTTTCACCATTTATTCTGACATTAATTTATGTGAGAACTCCAATTTGAAGATTCTGATTGTTTAGGACCAAAAAAAAGACAACTTAAAATCTTCCCAGCTTTTTTCTCTCAAAATACATGCATATATACATATATACATACATATATACATACCATAATAGAAAACACAGGAATTCAGCTTACCAAAAAGAAATGAAATGACCAAATTCATTTCCAACCACTAAAATCAATTTAGGTCTTTTTGGGTCAGGCTTATATCACAGTTTCCTATGAGTTAGCATGAAAGTCAAATCTTGGCAGAGGGCTTAGGATCACTGCTAAAATAGTGGAGCTAGGGTTTGAGACCACTTTCCAATTAGCAAGAAAGTATTTTCTAGATTTTTATTCAGTTTCTGGCCTATAAATCCCAGCCCATAATGAAAACAATATTTTTAAAGAGAGATTTGGCCATACTCTTAGGCAAATCATTGTTCCTTTAATGTAGCAATGTTTCAAAGTATAATTTTAAATCTTTTATAACATTAGAATGAGAGTTTAAATGGTGTAAAATTCTGCACTTTTTACCATGAGGTAGGAAATATTTTCTAAAATTTAATTCATTTATACAATTCTGTCCAGTTTTCTTGAAAGAATGAAAGCAAAACTCTGCTTAATTTTTATATGATAATTTTGCATCAATTTATGTTTTACCTTGTATTAACCCTTGAGAAAACAAACTCCATAAATTCATTAACCACCATGTTGCACAGGATTTCCTCTTAGTTTTCTTAGAATGTCTTCTTTCAACCTCTAAAATTGTGATCCTCTAGCACTGAAATATGGTGTTAAATTCCCAATTTCCCTTATGGAGAATGTCACTTCATTATTTCATAAGTTTTCTTTCTCCTAGCCTTTATCTTCATAAACTAAAATGCTCTGATTTTATATGCTTAATATCTACTGCCATGATGATCCCTTAACATATAGAACTGCATGAGAACTGTATGAAATAGTGCAAACATTGGTCCACTTTATTTTTGAAAATCAAATGAAAGTTTTCAGTTTATTATTAGTATTCTTCTACATCTTATTCATCATTGTGGCTATGGCATGCACTTTCCAAGAATTGAGTTTTTCTGACTCTTTAGCTCAAAGAATCAGCCTATTATAATCATTTTATGAAAAAATACATAATCTTAAAGTCTGTAGCATATTATGAAAATGGGAATAACTAAACACCTATTGGAACTTGTTATATAGTCTATAGAATAAGATCCTTGGGGAGGTGATAGCAACAATTGCACAATAAAGGCTTCCAAAAATTTTCTCCTTCTAAAAGCTAGGATAACATTGACAAAAATTTCCATAACTCTGTCACCAAAAATTTAAAGCAATCTGGGGATAATTTATGCAAGAAAAAAAGGCTTAATCTCAATCAGAACGGTGAGTTTTCTGACTTAACTTATCCTAATTAAATCCTCCCTCTCTGGTTCTGCAGCAGTTCTGAAAACCAATAGATAGCAATCATGGTGAAAACCAGCAGCCTGGAGTCATTGAAAGGGACACAAAAGGGCAGGACTCCTTCAAAGCTTCATTCCTCTACCATTGTTATGATCTCAGCTGTCTAGTGGCTCCTTGGAAGACCTAACATGCAAGGCTGTCTGCACTTTACCTGGCTTGGTGCTCACCCAGTGCAAAAGTTTTTCCCCAGGTCATTTGTAGAGAACAATTAAAGGCAATTGATTAACTTTGTGGCTGTTGGAGACATTGGATATAGTTGCGCAAACAATAGACTAACCGAAACACTTCAAAGGAAAGTATGGGGAATCATTATAGACATACTCTTGGGAATCTAGAAGGCTACATGCATGTGTACTGCTGTGTACATGCCCAAATTTGTGTACATGCTCAGGAAAGACTTGAGAAGGCCCTAAGCGCTCACATAGGACTGTCATTGAGGCTACATATAAGAAAGAAGACAAAGTTGTCAACTCCCCGGCTGAGTGTTGAAGGTATGCCTACCATGCACAAAGAGCTTTTCAGCAAAGACTAGGAGAATTATTTATTGGAGGCATTTAAGAAAAGCTCTGTCTAATCATTAGCTGTCCACTAAACTAACCAGGCAAGACTTCAGTGGCCGCACACAACAAATGATACAGACTTTACAAAATTAGTTCAGAAAACTCCCTAAATAAAAAATACTAACAACAATAAACCCTGATGAAAGAGATTCTGATTTCCAGAGTTGCCACATTATATTATTTTAAGTGTCCAGTTTTCTAAAGAAATCACTATATGTAAAAAGACATAAGAAATATGGTCCATATATAAGGAAATATCAATAGAAGTTGTCTCTGAAGAAGACCAGGCATTATACTTATTAAACAAAGATGTAAAATCAGCTGTTTTGAGTATGTTTAAAGATCTAAAGGACATTATGAGAATGATGTTCCACCAAATAGAGAATATCAATGAAGAGATAAAATTTTTGTCTATAAAAAAAGAACCAAATAGAAAGTCTGGAGATGAAAAGTAAAATAACTGAAATATATAGTTCACTAGAGGGACTCAAAAGCAAATTTGACCAGGGGGAGAGATAGAATCAGAAACTCGAAGATAAGTTAACTGAGATTATTCAGAATAAGGAAATGCAAATATTCTAGCTGCCCTGATTTTGTGATAATCAGGTGTATTGGTCAGCCAAAGAGGTGCTAATGTGAAATACCAAAAATGGGTTGGTCTTTACAAAGGGTATTTATTTGGGGTAGAAGTCCACAGATACCAGGACATAAAGTGTTATGTTTCTTCTCTCACCACAGTCCATTGCCACGTGTTAGAGCAAGACAGCTGCCGGCGTTTGCCAGGGTTCAGGCTTCTGAGGTTCCTCTCTTCCTGGGGCTGCGTTTCTCTCTGGGCTTAGCTCCTGTTTTCTCCACAAGGTCAGCTGTAGACAATCAGGTAAACAGCTTGCTTCTCTTCTCCTGGGGCCTTCTTTCCAACATCAAAACTGCTTCTCAAAAGACTGCTTCTCAAAACTGTTCTTTGCCTTGCCTTTTATATTCGATTCCCCACCCACCAAGGGGTGGGGCTCAATGCCCTACTGACGTGGCCCAGTCAACGCCCTAATCATAACTTAATCATGCCCAGATTAACAGATCAGTTTACAAGCATGATCCAATTATATTTTTGGAATTCATAATTACATCAAACTGCCCAACTGTAGCATCAGGGTAGGCTAAACATTCACTATATTACAAAACATGCATGTGTCCCCAGTCCTAGTTTTTCTCCTTAGGCCTGGCTTTTAGAATGCTGGTGATAAACTAAGCCTGATTTATTATATGACCATCCTGTATGGGAAATGACTGTAACTCTAGGTATCTTTGGCCAACCTAAAGAGATATAGGAGGGGGACAGATGTGGCTCAAATGGTTGGGCATCTGTCTCCCATATGGTGGGACCTGGGTTCGATCCCCAGGACCTCCCGGTAAAAATTTAGAAAGGAAAAATATAGAAGGCATGCGGGCCACCAGGCCCCGTGTGCAGGTGCGCCATCAGGCCCCACGAGCGGGTGTGCCTCCAGACCCCACGCGCAGGTGCGCCACCAGGCCCCATGAGCAGGTGCACCATGAGGCCCCATGCATGGGTGTGCCGCCAGGCCCTGTGAGTAGGTGAGCCCGCTAGGCTCCATGCGCAAGTGCACCTTCAGGCCCCAGGAGCCATGCAGCAAGATGATGATATAATAGGAGAGTGACACAAGGGAAAGCTAAGATAAGACGACATGGCAAAAAACCTGGAACTAAGGTGGCACAGGTGGTAGGACACCTCTCTCCCACATCGGAGGTTCCAAGGATGGAATCCCAGTGAAGACAGGAAGAGAAGGATGAGAAGAGAGGGCAGGAAATGGACACAGAGAGTTGTTCAGCAAATGGACACAAAAACAGCAAAAATGGGGGGAGGGGGGTAAAAATGGACAAAAGTAAATAAATAAATAAATAAATCCTCAAAAGAAAAGTATAGGGGAGTAAGATAAGGACTATAGTTAGTAGTAATACTTTGACAATGCTCTTTCATGGTTTGTTAACAGATGTTTCACAACAATGCAAAGTATTTGTGGTAGGGTGATGTGTGGGAGCCCTGTGTGATGTTATGCATGTTTGTTTTGTAAGTTCACAATGTTTGCTGAACACTTATTGTTTATGTATGTTCATGTATGAATGATATACTTCAATAAATTGTTTAAAAAAAAAAAAGAAGGAAGAAAGAGAGAAAAATAATTAAGAGAAATAAAC
>JAQZBX010035200.1:0-18246 GCA_029593785.1 Cabassous unicinctus
GGGGGAGATAAGCAGACACAGAAAAAACACACAGCAAATGGACACAGCAAACACAAGCAGCAAGGGGAGGATAAATAAATAAATAAATCTTTAAAATGAATTACAAGTGCAAGCACCTTGAACAAATGGAATTTATGTGGCATAATCAGAAAATAGCCTTATTCTTCTCTCTCCACTGCCTAGCAGATTGATTCTATAGTTACAGTTATTTTCCTAACACTAAATGAAATCTCACACAGGCCATACCACTTTCTGTTTATTTCCAAAAGATAAGAAAAAAGTCCTTTATTTCTCCCAAATGCTCAGTTCTGGATCAATATATCTAATCCACTTTTCATTTCATTTAAATGAAAACTTCTTCCCTCCCACTACAGCAGGTCCAAAGCCTGCAGGTGGCAAGAGAAGAGATGTTTCCCATCTTAGCTTCTCCTGCACTGGCTATACACCTTCTCCCACTGCTGATTCTCTCTCCTCCAGAGGTGAAGCTTGCAAGGGAGGAGTTAAGGAAATAGGAAATGCCATTCTTGCCTCCTTTGGCCAGGGAAGATATTTAAAACTGATTCTTTCTTTCATGGTGTGGGAGACTGAGTCATGTCCCTCACAAAAGACATGTCCTGGTCCCAACCCCTGATCTTGTGGACCCATTTGTAGGCAGGACCTTGGAAGATAGTATTAGTTAAGGTACACTCAAAATGAATGCGGGTGGCCTTGATCCAATATGGCTGAAATCCTTATAACAAAGGAAATTGGACAGAATAAACCATGGGAGCAGGAGGAAGCTGGAAGTCAACAGAACCCATAAGAGACAGGAGAAGATGGCAACATGTGCACTGCCATGCAATGGAAAAGCCAAGGAACCCCAAAGATTACCAGACAGTAAGAAGATACCAACCCCTGGAGGAAACAAGCATTCTAACCTCTGAAACTGTGAGCCAACAGAATCCTGCTGTTTAAACCAACCCATGGTATGGTATTCGTTTTAGCTGCCAGAAAGCTAAAACATATGGCCACATTCAAGGATTCTTTGGATATCCCACTCCTCATTAGTGATCTGTCACCTGCTGTGTCCTTGACAGGGACAAATGCCCCTCTTCTTACTAATTATGCACAATTACTTCCTTCAACCTTGGGTAGAAAGCAGACACTTTATGATCTGAGGTTTCATCAACCCTCCATATGACCCAATCAGCAAGATCTAAGATATCCCCCAAACTAGCCCCAGTGATCCACTGTTTTTTTTGTCTCCTGGAAGCAGATACAGCCGGAGACTTTTGCCTTTTAGACTTCTTAAGCAGACTGTGCTTTGAAGCTCCACTCTAGGCAGACCAGAATCATTGGCAACTGGAGGTTGTCACCTCTGTGGAAAGATTCACTGACAAGTGCCATCTGTTGGCCAGCTGGGAAACTGCAAGGAGAAAAACTGCTTTTAGGAGTTTCTTGTCCCAAACTAATGGGGATGGATCTGCACCCCATTAGTGAGTCTCCAGCCCTATTTTGATAACTTAAACTGGGCAATTTTAAAGACTTAGAATAAGTTGAACCAAAAATCAAAGAAGAGCCATGAAATGAAACTACAAGGCAAAAGAGAAACTGGCTTATTGCAAATTCACCAACTATTCGAATGCCTAGACAACAGCAAAAAATTACAAGCCATAATAAGAAATAGGAAGAGTCAGCCCAGCCAAACAAACAAACCAAACATCCTGATGAGACACAGGATTTAAGACAACTAATCAATGATAATCTCAAATCTCTGAAATCACTTCAAGGAGTTGAAGGAAAATATGACTAAGGAGATAAAGGATATTAAGAAGACACTAGGTGAACATAAAAAACAACTTGAAAGCCAGAAAAGAAAGGTAACAGAGGTTATGGGGATGAAAAACACAATGGATGAGATTGAAAATACATTAGATGCATATAACAGCAGATTTGACTTGATGGAGGACAGAATTAGTGAAATTGATTACAGAACATCTAAATTTGAAAAGACAGAAGAGCAGAAAGAGAAAAGAATGGGAAAAAATGGAACAGGGTTCTCAGGAGATTGAATGACAATGGGAAACACACAAACATATGTGTTATCGGTATCTCAGAAGGAGAAGAGAAGGGAAACGGGGTAGAAAGAATATTTGAGGAAGTAATGAATGAAAACTTCCCAATTCTTATGAAAGACATAATATTAATATCCAAGAAGGACAATGCACCCCAAACAGAATAAACCTGAATAGACCTATTCTGAGATACCTACTGTTCAGGATGACAAATTCTAGAGACAGATGATTCTGAAAGCAGAAAGAGAAAAGTGAAGCATCACACACAGGGGAACCTCAATAAGACTAAGTGCCAATTTCTCATAAGAAACCATGGAGGCAAGAAGAAATTGGTATGATGTATTTAAGGTACTGAAAGAGAAAAACTGCTGGCCAAGAATTCTTTATCTGGCTAAATTGTCCTTCAAAAATGAGGATGAGGTTAAAATCTTCAAAGACAAACAAAAACTGAGAGATTCTGTTTCCAAAAGACCAGATTTACAACAAATACTAAAGGGAGTGCTACAGTCTGAAAGTAAAAATCAAGGGCAAGAGACTTGGAGAAGAGTATAGAAATGAAGACTATTAGGAAAGGTACCTTAAAGGGTAAAAAGACAGACAAATAGTAAGATGTGACCATAGAAAGCAGAAGATAAAAATGGATGAAGTAAGTAATGCTTTTGCAATAATAACAATAATGTTAATGAATTGAATTCCCCAATCAAAAGGCATAGACTGACAGAATGGATAAAATATATATATATATGAGCAATCTATGTGCTGTCTACAAGAGACTCACCTCAGAAGTAAGGACAAAATAAGGTTGAAAGTGAAAGGTTGGAAAAAGATATTCCATACAAATAGGAACAAAAAAGATCTGGAGTAGTGATATTAGTATCAAACAAAACAGATTTTAAATGCAAAACTGTTATAAGAGATAAAGAAGGACATTATATATGTGTGTGTGTGTGTATATATATATATATATAATAAAAGGATATTATATATATTTAATATAAGAGGCAATTCACTAAGAAGAAATAACTATAATAAATATTTATGCACCTAACCTGGGTGCCCCAAGATACCTGAGGCACACACTGGCAAACCTAAAGTGAGAAACAGATGTCACTACCATAACAGTTGGAGACTTCAATACACCACTGTCAGCACTGGATAGAACATGTGGACAGAGGATAAATAAAGAAACGGAGAGCTTGAATAATATGATAAATGAATTAGACCTAACAGATACATATGGAGCATTACACCACAAAACAGCAGTATATACATTCTTTCCAATTGCTCATGGATCCTTTTCCAGGATAGATCATATGTTGGGTCACAACACAGATCTCAATACATTTAAAAAGATTGAAATTATACAAAGCACTTTCTCTTCTCATGATGTAATGATACTGGAAATCAATAATGGATGGAAAAAGGAAAAATTCAGAAATAGATGGAGATTAAACAACACACTCTTAAATAATCAGTGGGTCAAAAAAGAAATTGAAAGAGAAATCAGTAAATATCTCGAGAAGAATGAAATGAGAACACAACATATCAGAACCTATGGGATGCAGTGAACCGTGCTGAGAGGGAAATTCATAGCCCTCAATGCCTACATTAAAAAAGAAGAAAGAGCTGAAATCAACAACCTAACCACACAGGTGGAGGAACTAGAAAAAGGACAGCAAACAATGCCCAGAGCAAGCAGAATGAATGAAATAACAAAGATCAGAGCAGAAATAAATGAAATGGAGAACAAAAAAAGAGGATCAACAAAACCAAAAATGGGTTCTTTGAGACAGTCAACAAAATCGACAAACCTATGGCTAAACTGACAAAGAAAAAAAAAGCAAAGATGCAAAGAAATAAAATCAGAACTGAGAGGGGGACATTACCATTGACCCTGCAGAAATAATAAAGGATCATAAGATGATACTATGAACAAACTAAACAACATAGACAGGATGGACAAATTCCTAGAAACACATGAACAACCTATACTCACCCTAGAATTAACAGAAGACCTCAACAAACCAATCACAAGTCAAGAGATTGAATCATTTATCAAAAAACTTCCCAAAGATGAAAAGTTCTGGACAAGATGTCTTCACAGGGGAATTCTACCAATCATTCAAAGATGATCTAATACCAATTTTGCTCAAGCGCTTCCAAAAAATTGAACAGGAAAGAATGCTACCAAATTCATTCTATGAAGCCAACATCACCCTAATACCAAAATCAAATAAAGATTCTATGAAAAAAGAAAATTACAGACTAATTTCTCTAATGAATATAGATGCAAAAATCTTCAACTAAATACTTGCAAACCAAATCCAAAAGCACATTAAAATAATTATATACCACTATCAAGTGGGTTTTATCCACTTGATATGCAAGGTATGCAAGGGTGGTTCAACACAAGGAAATCAATTAGTGTAATAAACCAGATAAATAAATTGAAGAAGAAAAATCACACGATCCTCTCTATTGACGCAGAAAAGGCATTTGACAAAATAGAGCATTGTTTCTTGATAAAAACACTCCAAAAGATAGTAAAAGAAAGAAGCTTTTTCCACATGGTAAAGTGCATATATGAAAAACCCACAGCTAGCATTGTGCTCAACGGTGAAAGACTGAAAGCTCTACCAGGGAAGAAGACAAGGATGTCAACTGTCACCACAATTATTCAATATTGTGCTAAAAGTTCTGGCTGGAGCAATTAGGCAAGATAAAGAAATAAAAGGCACCAAATAGGAAAGGAAGAAGTAAAACTGTCACCTTTCACTGATGATATCATCCTATATCTAGAAAATCCAGAAGAATCCACAACTGAGTTACTAGAAATAATAGATGAATTCAGAAAAGTGGTAGGATATAAGATTAATAACCAAAAATGTCTTTAAAAAGAACAAAGTGGAGGACTCTCACTTCCTGACTTTAAAGAACATTACCTAGCTACAGTGGTAAAAACAGCATGGTACTGGCATAAAGAAAGACATATTAACCAAAGGAACCAATTCAGAACTTAGAAATAGGCCCTCACATCTATAGTCAAGTGATTTTTTACAAGACTGTCAGTCCACCCAGCTAGGCCAGAATAGGCTTTTCAACAAATCATGCTGGGAGAACTGGATATTCATATCCAAAAGAAGAAAGAGGACCCCTATCTTACACCTTATACAAAAATGAACTCAAAATGGACCAGGGACCTAAATGTAAAAGCTACAACCATAAAACTTCTAGAAGAAAATGTAGGGAAACATCTCCAAGATCCTGTTGTAGGTGGTGGTTTCTTAAAACTTACACTCAAAGCACAAGCAACAAAAGAAAAAATAGACAGTTGGGACCTCCTCAAAATTAAACACTTTTGTTCCTCAAAAGATTTTGTCAATAAAGTCAAAAGGCAGTCCATTCAATGGGAGAAAATATTTGGAAACCAAATATTCGACAAGAGTTTGATATCCATGTTATATAAAGAGATCATACAACTCAACGATAAAAAGACAAGCAGCCCAATTTTAAAAATGGGCAAAAGACCTGAACAGACATTTCTCCAAAGAGGAAATACAAATGGCCAAAAAGCACATGAAAAAAATATGAAAAAAATGTTCATCACTAGCTATTAGTGAAATGCAGATCAAAACTACAATGAGACACCATTTTACACCTTATACAATGACCATCATCAAAAAAAGAAAGAAAAGAAAAAAACAAACAAAGAAACAAAAAACACAGAAAACTATAAGTGCTGGAGACGATGTGGATAAATAGGATGACTCCTTCACTGTTGGTAGGCACGTAGAATGATACAGCCTCTGTGGAAGACAGTTTGGTAGTACCTCAAGAAACTGAATATAGAACTGCAGTATGATCCAGCAATCCCATTACCAGGAATATATTCAGAAGAACTGAAAGTAAGGACGCAAACTGACATTTACACAGATGTTCACAGCAGCGTTATTCACAAATGCTGAAATATGGACCCAGCCCAAGTGTCCATTAACTGGTGAATGGCTAAACAAAATGTGGTACATACATACAAGGAAATACTATTCATCTATAAGAAGAAATGAAATCAGGATGCATAAGACAGCATGGATGAACTTTGAGGATATTATGTTGAGTGAAATAAGCAAGACAAAACAAGACAAATATCCTATCAACCCACTAATATGAACTAAATATGATGAATAAACTCAAGGAGGTAAACTTTAGAATATAGGTTACTAGGAAAGAGAATGTGGGTTGAGAATGTGAACTGATGCTCAATGTATGTAGAAGCTTTATTGTAAAAGTGTGGAAATGAATAGAGTTGATGGTAACACATTGTAGTGAGTATAACTAACGCTAATGATTTACAAGTGAGATTGTGGCTGAAAGGGGTAGTCTGTGGATGTGAATGTCAATTATAAGGAAACTAGAGGATAATCTATGGTATGTGTAACATAGTGATTTCAGTGGTGGATGAAGATTGTGGTTAATAGTATAAAGATAAGAATGTTCTTTTACAAAATGTTAAGAATATGGTGATACTCGGGAAAATTACAACTAATGTAACTTACAGATGATAGTGAACAGTAATATTGCTAATATTTTGCAGCAATGACAGAAAAGATATATCAATTTTAAGAGGTAAACTATAGGGGGTAGAAGAGTACATGGGATTTTTCTTTGGGGAGTTATGCAAATGTTCTAAAATTGAGATGATGACCACACAGCTCTGTGATGAAAATGAGAACCACTGAGTGTATACTTCAAATGGATTGTACAGGGAAGCGGGTGTGGCTCAATCGATAGAGCCCCCGTTTACCATGTGTGAGGCCCCGGGTTCGCTTCCCGGGGCCTCCTTGTGAGAGCAGGCCAGCCAGCGCGGCCCGGTGGGCTGATGCAGCAAGACCTCACAGCAAGGGGGAGATAAGCAGACACGGAGAAAACACACAGCAAATGGACACAGCAAACACAAACAGCAAGGGGGGGATAAATAAATAAATAAATAAATAAATCCTTAAAAAAAAAAAAAAATGGATTGTACAAAACATGGAGCTGTATAACACAGGGACTCCAGTGGTGGTATATGGACTGTGGTCAACAAGACAATATATATAACGTTTTCTCATGAGCTATAACAAATGCATAATTTGTTTATACATTTGTTTAATTAGTATTTAACCAAACACTAATTAGTTTAATTAGTATACAAATGGTTAATTAGTATTAAATGTATAATACTAATACAGGGTGTTACTAACTGGGTGGGTTGAGGGGAAAGTACACCAAATGTAAGATATGGGCTATAGTTAGGAGTAATATTTTGACAATGCTATTTATAGTTTGTAACAAATGTTTCATAACAATGCAAGGTGGTGGTGGTGTGGTGATGTATAGGTGCCCTGTATGATGATATGCCTCATTTTCAATTGTCCTGACTTCCATCTAAGGACACA
The DNA here is from genome assembly GCA_029593785.1 of Cabassous unicinctus. Classification (NCBI taxonomy): domain Eukaryota; kingdom Metazoa; phylum Chordata; class Mammalia; order Cingulata; family Chlamyphoridae; genus Cabassous; species Cabassous unicinctus. The sequence goes on from JAQZBX010035200.1 coordinate 7,490, forward strand.
AAATAGAACTTAGAGGAAGCTGCTCCTGAACAAGGTTATACGGCCACCTCTATAAATCCAGTTCTGCGCGAAGGAAAAAAATGTGCATAGAATGCTATGACTGGAGAACAGTAAGTTATCCCAGAAGAGATGTGTATAAAAATATTTTCTCTTCAGAAATTTAGACATTTCTAATATAAGGAAGTGGGTGGGACACACAAGCCCCTGATATTCAATGGCTGAGAAGATTAATTCACATAAAATAGCAGATCCTTCCACTAATATGGTTCTAGCAATTGCTTACCATCTTGGCAGGAAGATAGTGATGGCAACAAAGCGGGCACTATACTAAGGACATTATTTCAAACACTGTATAAATTGTATACTAACTAAGCTAGTCCTACTAAAATCAGGAATAAATAAAGGTTACCTGATAATACTGTTATTATTCAGTATTGCTCTGCAAATTTTAGTTCACATAAGAAAACCAGAAAAGGAAATAAACACCTAAGTATTATAGGTGAAAAATCAATTTTTTAAATTGCAAATAATTAATACTTGTAAATCACAAAAATAATCTTAAAATATAATAATTAATAAAAGGTTGTGATTCAGTGATATAAGATAAATATACAAAACCAAAGGCTTTTCTTTATTCTAACATATGAAATCAAAATTTAAAAACTCATCCACAATAGCAAACTACAAAATATCTTGGAAAACTAAGAAAAAGTGCACATGAACTGTATAAAGAAAAACACACAATGTTATATTGAAAGACATAAAATATAGCCTGTATAAATTAAGAAAAACCACCCTGCTGAGTGGACAAGAAAATATACCAATATTAAAATATGCATCTTTCCTAAATAAGTATAAATAGTTAATGCAATTTTAGATAATTTAACTGAGATAGTAGCTTTTATTGTTCAGGTTTTCTTTTAGACTTGAACAAAATGTTTTTTAAGTTTATATGGAAGAATAAATGTGTAAGATAGGTTTAAAAATATTGAACAAGATGATAGACACTTGTCATATGAGTTACTAAACAGTATGTAATACTAATATGATTAAAATAGAATGTTATCAGTACAAGAATACAGACAGGCAGATCATTGGTACAAAAACTAGTCCATCAATAGATTCAGTATAAATAGAAATGTAATATAAAATAGATACAACAATCACAATTCAGCAGCAAAAGTATAGCTTGTCTAACAAACAGTATTGATATCATAATTAGATCTCCATCCAGAAGGAAAAAAGTGATACCCCTGCCTAATACCACGTTCAAAAATAAAAAATAAAAATATTTGAAAAAATTAGGAAAATGTTTATGGACCCTCAGGGTTAAGAACTTCTTTTAAAAGATAAGAAGCCAAGAAACCAAAAGGGAAAAAATTTACAGGGTCAACTTCAAAATTACAAATTACACAATGGCAAAAAGTATCATAAATACGGTTACAAATAAAAATAGTCAAAGAAAAAATGTTTCAAACATATATAAGAGACATGTAAACAAAGGGGTCCTACAAATTGATTTTTAAAAATAGGTAAAATGTATGAACTTGGAGGTCATAAAAGAGGAAATACAGATAAGAGAATTTTCATAAGAATATTTTTATAAAAGATGCTCAGTCTCACTAGTAGCCAAGGAAATGTTATTCAAAATGGCACACTTTTTCAAATATTAAATTAGCAAAAGTTAAAAAGATTTATAACACAATGTAATGGTGTGGGGAAATGGGATTGTGAATTACAGTATATATTGTTTCTGTTATTTCACTTTTGGAAATCTATTCTATAGAAATGGATGTTCTTGTCTAGGATTTTTGGACCAAGAATGATTTAGAATATATATGTGCTGGCCTAGGAATGGTCATATTACATGGCTAAATGAATATAACAAGTCCAAGTTATGTGTACGATGATGATTCTATTCTTGTAAACAAAAGTAGGGGCAAACAAAAGAATGTAAATACATATAATTATATGTATTTCATATTTGTTTACATGACTATCTATCTGTCTATCTATCTATCTATCTATCTATCTATCTATCTATCTCCAAATTGGCTCTTCCTCCTTTTTACACCTTTGTGTTATTTGGCTATTTTTAAAATAATTATTTCTCACTTTTGAATTTTGAAAGAAAACTCCAATGAAGTGTGTGTGTGCGTGCGTGTGCGTGTGTGTGTGTTGAGGGTGTATGTGTGTATAATATAGACAACCAATGCTCTAGAATTCTGGGGAAAGTGGGAATGATGTGGAGAATGTGGGACTGGGTCAGAAATTTGAAGAATGGATATGGAGGAACTGGATATACAAAGAGGAGCCTTCCAGGCCATGGATAAAGCAAGAGAATAATAACATTTTCCAGAATCATTGAGACTTGCTTCTAATACTCAACCATATGTTTGAAAAATCAAAGTATAAATCTATATGCTTGTATGTGTGTATATAAACAAACAATAGGATTACTACGGCCCAAATTCTGCATTAAACAGAATTACCATCGCTATTAGAAAAGTATAGACAAGGTAATTAGAAAACCCAAAGAATCTTACATATATTTAACTAAGGATTAAGTATTAAATTTGCCTTATATTTTTCCAAGCAAAAACAACTAAACTATAACCCACAACAACCAGAGTAAATGAACTACTTTTACCTTCGCATTCACCATCATTTCCATTCACTGCTGCTTCTACACTGAAGGCCATTAGACTTTTAAAAAATTACATATTGATTAACCAGTATGAATACAGGACTGCACACATGTAAGATGAAGCTTCTTGTTCCCCAGAGAATTAGGGTTGTAAATAAAAGGATCGTTGTTTATGTAAGTTTTAATCCTTTGGTAAAGTTTCTTTGGCTCTAAGGGTTGCATAAAGCAGGATATAGAAAAGATTAGTCACTTGGAACCAGAAGCTCCTCCTGGCTGTTTTGCTCAAAGTTAACTCTTACATGGAAGCAACTCTGACTCTAACATCCTATCACAAGACTTCCGAAAAACTCAGTTAGTGTTACATAACTTCGCTAAATCTCAGTTTTCTCAGCTTTTTTATTCAGGGTTTAAAAGCCCTTAATAAGTCTTTTGTAGATCAAAGAATCACTTTTTAATTTGCTTATTTAGTAAATTAAGATGCTTGAATATTCAGTGTGAGTTCCTACTGCAATTTTATACATAGCTAGATAACCTAAGAAAAGATGATAGAAAAAAAGGAAAAAGTTTGGAAGCATGGAGTTGATGTAGATAGAAATATCCATTTCTACATGGCGCCACTGGCATTTTTGAACAGTAGGTTGATATGAGAAAAACAATGCTTAAAGATTATTCTATCAGTAAATTGCTTGTTGGATTGGATGAATTGAAAGATTTGGCCTAGTTAGGGTCTGTGGCAGTGTAGCTATCTATGTGGGACTTGGGATGGAATGGAAAGGACTATTTGGATTGATATTTTAAAAGGGGGAAATGTTACAAAAACTATAGGATTTTTAAAACACTGGCTGTTGTCAAACCCAACTCCAGCACTGACCAGTTGTGATCCTGGACAAGCCTGGGTTTTCTCATCTACACCATGGGATAATTAGAGCACCTCCCTCAAAGGTTTGCTGAGATAATTGTTCTTTCATCAGACAAGCATCTGTTGAGTGCCTGTTCTGTGCCAAATACTATTCTAGGTGCTAAGGTTTAATTAAAAAATAATCTAATCATTCTCTCAAGGGTTTTGTGGGTTCTGGTTTTTGCTCTGGTTGAAGAAAATAAACAAGTCAACTAATAAGATTAAGAAGGCACTTTTTCCCTTTGTAGGCCTACTTAATAAAAATATTTACAAAGCTGCAAAGTGTGTGTGTGCATGCATGAATACATAGCAACAGTACCAGTCAGAACATTTTTCTACCCAAGATAATATTTAATAATTCTCAGATGTTACTTGAGCTGCTCCTTATGCTTTGCTGGTGAGATTTCTTTCACTGCTTTTCAGTTTAAGAAGCTTGGCAAAGGATAGACAGAAGAAAGATCTATCCATGGCAACGCTTTATGCACAAAACTTGGGGACTGCTTCAAAAGTGGGGAACTGCTCTCATCTCTCCAGTCACCTCATCTAGAGTGGAAAATTTCAACCTTTCATTTCTCTCAAGAGGCCCCAAAAGGGAGGGTTATTTTTTATTCCCCAGTAATAATGACAATTAACATGTATTGAGTGTTTATTATGTGCCATGGATCATTCTAAGAGTGTAAGTGTGTTAGCTCATGCAATCCTCTCAACAAATTCACAAAACGAGTACTGTTATTATCTCGTTTCACAGATTAGGACACCGAGGAACAGGCAGGCTTTAACGTTGCCAAGAGCACAGAGCTGGCACGCTGAAGAGTGGAGATTTAGATCCGGGCAGCTCAGCTCCACAGCTTACATTTTTTTAAAGAAGTTTTATTGAGATATATTCACATACTATACAGTCCCTCTAACGTGTACAATTAGTGGCTTTTAGCATAATCAGAGTCATGCATTCACCACCACAATCAATTTTAGAACATTTTCATTACTCCAAAAAGAAAAACTCTTAACCCTTAACAGTCAGCTCTCAATCTTTCAGTCCATCCCCAGCCCTACATAACCACTAATCTATTTCTGTCTCTATAGATTTATTTATATTTACATTTTATATAAATGGAATCATACAATATGTGCTACTTTGTGTCTAGTTTCTATCACTTAGAATAATATTTTTAATTTTTTTTTAATTAGAAAAGTTGTGAGTTTGAAAATCAATCAGGCATAACATACAGGACTCCCAAACATCACCCCACTACAAGCACCTTGCATTGTTGTGGCACATTTGTTACAAATGATGAAAGAACACCATCAAAATATTACTGCTACCTATAGTCTATAGCTCACATTTGGCATCATTTTTCCTAATATTAACAACATGTATTAGTATTGTATATTTGTTATAGTTCATGAGAGAACGTTCTCAAATTTGTAGTTAACCACACTCCATTTTCCACCTCGGAGTTCATTTCACTGTGTTATACAGTCCCATGCCTTGTACAGTCCATCTAAAGTGTACACTCAGTGGCTCTTAGTTTCATCACAGAGTTCTGCTGTCATTTCTAGAACACTTTCATCACTCCAAAAGGAAAAATCTCATATCCCCAAACCCCCATTGTTGACCCTTAGTGTTGGTATAGTACCTTCTTTGCCATTGATGAAAGAATATCACAGTATTATTGGCAATGATAATCCATAAATTACATTAGTTGCATTTTCCCCATGTATCACCATATTCTTAACACCTTGTAATAGTAACGTACGTTTGTTCTAGTTCCTAGAAGAACATTCTTATATTTGTACTGTTAACCACAATCCTTATCCACCACTGAAATCACTATGTTATACAGCTCTACTTTATCCTATAGCTTTCTTTCAATTGACATTTACATTCCTAGACTACCCTTTTCAGCCACAGTCACATTTATAAATGAGTAATGTTAGTTACACTCACTATGTGTTACCATCTACTCTATCCATGTCCACACCTTTACAATCAACTTTATAAAATATTCTACATACATTAAACACTCTACTATACTGCCCATCAATAGGTGACATTAAATTAGCAAATAGACAGGAAAGAGCATTAAAATAATTTTGTTAAGAACGTCATGTTTCTTCCTTTGTTGCTATATGTATCATTACTTCTTAATAATTGAATATGCAGGGGGGCAGATGTAGCTCAAATGGTTGGATGTCCGTCTCCCATATGGAGGGACCTGGGTTCGATCCCCAGGACCTCCCAGTAAAATAAAAAAATAAAATAAAATAAAATAAAAAATAAAAATAATCGAATATGCAAAACCTTGTAAAACCATACTCCAGGAAAAAAAGGCAGTCTCTATATGCCGTTGTTTTTCTCAAAAGAAAAAAATAACCACATTGCCAATATCCAAAAGCACCCCTTCCCCATGCCTAAATTTCCTCTACCTCACTCTTTACTTCTCCATCTTCCAGCAGGATCACCCAAAGGTTTCATGAAACAACTTAAGATAATTTCACAAAGTAATAGGTACTATGAAGAAAACCAAATAAAGTGATGGGATTGAGAGAGCCCAGGGGTCTACTTTGGAGGGCGTTTGTTGTGGAAGGCCTCTGAAGACATGATGCTTGAGCTGAAACCCAAAACTTAAAAACGAGCATCTGTGTGGAGACCTAGAGACAGAGTCCTCCAGGCACAGGAACAGCCAGTGTCCAAGCCTAGGGTGAAAGGAAACAAGCGTGTGCATTTGAGGACTGGCAAGAGGCCTGGTGTGGCTGGAGCAGGGTGGGCTGCACTCACTCAGGAGAGAATGGCACAAGATGGAGTTGGAGTGGTGAGTGGGGCCAGGATATGGGTGGCACCATACACTACAGCCAGGGGTTGGGATTTTATTCTAGTAGAAATGGGCAGTCATTGGAGGGTGTAAAGCAAAGAGATTACATGATCAGATCTGTGCTTCTAAAGATTATTTTGACTTCTGTGTGGAGGAAGGTCTGGGCAGGGGAAGCAGGAGTGGAGCCGGAAAATGCTGTAACAGTCTAGGCAAAAGATTCTCAATGGCTGGTATAAGATGGTGGCCCTGCCCATGGGGCAATCTGCACTCATTCAGACTATGCTTTAGAAATAGCCTTGAAGGTTTACTGAGAGAAGTTTACTGGAAGGCTTTCCATAACAGAGATCTTTAGGAAGCTCTGTGGCAACTCACTAGATAAGGGCTTCCAATAACTCAGGCACCAGATCATTTCCTCTAGTATCTTAGCAATTCTAGTAAATTTTCACACAAATGATTTTCCCCTAATTTAGATATGCTTGCCCAGTATATGCAAAAATAACTGTTATTATACAACAAAGGGACTTAATAACTGTAGGGAGAGTGTTGTTAAAACACTGATAATTGACAGAAACAGAATAGCAGCTATATACAGCAGGGAAAGTGTAGAGAGACTGAGAGGTGATGGATTGTGCCTGTCTGTTTTTTGTTTTTTATTGTTATTATTATTGAAATAATGAAAACGCTCTAATAATAGTTGAATTGCTGAATGCACAGCTATGTGATTATACCAAATACCACTGATTCTACACTTTGGATGGATTGCATGCTCTATTAATATATATCGATAAAATAGATCTGTTTTAAAAAAAGAAATATAAGCTAACACAAAATTACAAAACAAAACAAAAAAACACTGATAATTGCCCTTTGGTCATAAACAACATGCTCTTTTCTTGTTTTTATGTCTCTATCAGTCACTTCTTTTATCAAAAAGAACACTTCGTCTTTGAATAAATATCTGCACAAGTTCAACACCCTTCCCCAGCAGCGGTGAAGCACAGGGACCTTTAAGCTGTCACTGCAGACCCTGGCTCTGCTCCCAACAGTTAATGTGATTTCTTAACTTTCAATACTATCTTCACCACGTGTAATGTTATACCCAAAGACCTGCGTGTATGCACCTCTGCAGTTTGCTGGTGAGTCTATAAGATAGATAACCTACGTTGTCTACAGAGGAACTCCCTCAGTGCCCTTCTGTGCTGACAAAAATCCAGCATAGTTAGCATTATGTTAAAAATACTAGTCCTATAAACTGTCAAATAAATTATACGTTCTAAGCAGGCATAGGAAGCAGTGAAGCAGGTTGGTTTGGCTGCCTTTTTTACAGCAAGACAGAAATCAGTCGCTGCCAAAATGAAACTTGTTATTCACCCTAAAAAGCAATATGGAAAAAAATATGTGTCCAAAAATCACCAAAGATCTTCCAAAGTCCTCCTAGAACAACCTCTGAATGGCTGGGAGAATAAAGTTTAATTTTGTTTTCAACAGGTTCCAATTTCTAAATATACTGGCACCGAAGGTGTAGACAGACAGGGTTTGTAGATCACCCAGAAAAGTCATCCTATCCTGGGTTCTGAAAGCATTGACAAGCTCCACACCCCAAAGAAAACTGAGAATGCTTTCTAATCCTTTTAATATTTGCTTCTCCTCCAAGCCTCATCTCAAATTTTCAGCTCTGGAGAGAGTATCATATGATGATAACTCCATTGTAAATATTTCTATAGCCTGGATGATTGGGTCTGTTTCTTCTGACATTGGAAGATATGGCAACTGCAGGGGTGATAACTTAAACTCTAAAATATAAACTGGAGACCATCTCACTGTGATGGCAAGCATGTTGTATTGACAGTCCCTCGCTATATGATGTAAAGACCAACCATTGGATGGGTAGTAGAGAACCGGGATCAGCAGACTACAATCTGAAGGCCAAATCTGGCTTGCAACCTGTTTTTTGTAGTTCGTGTTTTATTGGAACACAGCCACACTCAAACATTTACATTTTGTCTATGGCTGCTTTCATGCTACAACAGCAAAGGTGAATAGTTGCGAGAGAGACCCTAATATCTTTATTTGGCCCTTTACAAAGAAAGCGGGAAAGAGTAATTTACGTATTATGGAACAATGCTTCAGGTATCAATAGTGGCCAATGGTTTGTGGTAGTGTCAGCAGGAGCCCTCGTAGCCAAACAGGTAGATACCAATGCAAAGGACTAGAATGAATTTATGTGTGGCTGGTGCTACCACTGCCCTTCTCATTTTTGACAATAACCTTTGAGATCACTGCCATGTCTCTGTATTGTACAGTACACAAGCTTCCTTCAGAGTCTGCACATTCTGCTTATATCTTTCTGGACATCAAACACATTATGTGTGTTCTCTTCACCCCGATGCACAAGTTCTCTCCTCTGACGGAGCTTTTGATTAGGCAGGCATTGTTCCTCATAATTTTTAAAATGTGGAAAGTAACCCTTCTAGGAAAGCCTATTTGGAGAAAAATTTATTTTAACAGTTCTAAAAATGGGTTAGCTTAACAACAGCCATTTATTGACTCACGGTTTCAGAGGCTAAAAGGCTGGCTTCCTCCCAGCGTGGGCAGTGCTCTGGCTGACTGGCAACCCTTGGGTTCCTTGGCTCTCTTGTCACATGGACATGGCAACGTCCTCTCCTTTCTCTCCCCAATCCCACTGACTTCTAGCTTCTGGCTCCTCCTCCTGGCTTTCTCTCTTCTAAGGCCTCTAATAATAGGATTCAGACCTATCCTGATTCAGTTGGCCACACCTTAGCTAAAAATAACATCTTTAAAAGGTCCTATACACAACGGGTTCACACCCATTTTCAAGTTAGCTAAATTGGATTTTAAATTTGGGTCTGCATGGAGGTCACGTGTGACATAATGGGATACTGAGACTGTAATGCATGAGAAAAAACTGTTACTCTCAGGTCTGCAAGAGAAGGGTGTCATTGGGGGGTGGGGGAAGGAATGCAGCCATTAGAGGGTATGGGAAGTGTAGTCGGCTCAGGTGGCTCAACTAGCAGATGCGGAGCATACAGACAGAGCAAAAGGGACCCTGTGGGCTTGTGCCTTTATTATAGACCAGGAGTGGAGGTTGGTAGATTTCCTGCAGGAGTCAAAAGTTGGTTAATTTCCAAATTGCATCTGAAAAGGGAAAGGGACTAGAAGTCAAGGGCAAGGGATGGGTAACTTATCATTTGTGACCAGATGTGAATTTTGAGTGAGGTGTGTAGGTGGTGGCCGCAGATGTGGGATTGAGCTCTGGGAGTGTTTATGCCCCAGGGATGGAAAGCTATCATTAACTAGGTCAAAGGTCACTGTTGAGGTAATTGCTTTAGCCAACAAAAGTTTTGATAGTCATAACACCAAAAGCACAACCTTTAAAATGAAAAATCGATAAATTTAACTTCAGCAAGATTAAAAATTTTGCTCTATGAAAAGCTCTATTAAGAGAATGAAAACACAAGCTATACAGTGTGAGAAAATATTTGCAAACCACATTTCCAACAAAGGACTAGTATCTAGAATACAAAGAACTCTCAAAAGTCAACAATAAAAAAATCCAATAAAAAGGGGGTAAAAGACATGAGAAAACATTTCAATGAAGAGGCTATACAGATGGCAAATAAGTGCATGAAAATATGTTCACCATCGTTAGCCACTAAAGAAATACAAATTATAATCATGAGATATCTCTACACATCTATCAGAATGGTTAAAATAAAAAATAGTGACAACACCAAACTATGATGAGGTTGCAATGAAACTGGATCACTTACACACTATTTGTGAAAATGTAAAATGATACAGTCACACTTAAAAGCAGTTTGGCCGCTTCTTAAAAAACTAAGCATGCAACTACCATATGACCCAGAAATTGCACTCCCAGGCATTTATATCAGAGAAGTGAAGACAATAATGTTCATGGCAACTTTATTCAAATAGCCAGAAACTAAAAAGAACCCAGAGAAGCAGATGTGGCTCAAGCAATTGGGCTCCCATCTACCATATAGGAGGTCCAGGGTTCAATTCCCAAGGCCTCCTGGTGAAGGCAAGGTTGCCCAAGCGGAGAACTGGCCCACACGGAGTGCTGGCCCACGCAGGAGTGCTGGCCCGCAAAGGAGTGCTGGCCTGCACAGAGAGCTGGCGCAGCAAGATGACGCAACAAAAAGAGACACAGAGGAGAGACAATAAGAGACACAGAAGACCAGGGAGCTGAGGTGGTGCAAGAGATTGAGCGCCTCTCTTTCACTCCGGAAGGTCCCAGGATCGGTTCCCAGTGCTGCCTAAAGAGAAGACAAGCAGACACAGAAGAACACACAGCGAATGGACACAGAGAGCAGACACTGAGTGTAAAAACAACAGGGGAGGGGGCAGAAATAAATAA
>JAQZBX010035201.1:0-24676 GCA_029593785.1 Cabassous unicinctus
GGGAAATGATTAACTGAAGATATAAATCTATTTAGTTTGGGTAAATTAAATGCTGGGGGGAAGGAAAAACAACTAAAATGTCAAGTAATTAATCTCATCCATGACACAGTCCAATGTGGGACAGCAGGGAATTTCTGCTCAATGCAGTTACTTAGGGACCCATGCATTTTTCACATTGTGAGCCTCCCCTTCTCTAGGAACTTGGAGAGACCTTCATTCTACTGATTGAAAGAAGGATGATGAGGAGGTGTTTTATGGGCTTGAGTCAGAAGAGGTGTATAGCATAGCTTATTGACAATAGTCAGGCAAATGTTTCCACTTATTTGCAAGGGATGATGTTAAATACAGCCACAGGAAATTAATTACCCTTGAATAGAGTAAAACAGTCTCTGGCATATGAATATAAATTTATTAAAGAGGCAAAGGAACAAAATTAGTTCCTGGTTTATATGGGACCCCAGGAGCACATGGTTTACATGGAGTCCCAGAAGCCCCTGGGAATTGTTGCCATAATTGTCCTTTTCACTACATTCCCATCAGTTTTTCATAATTTAAAACACTTATATACCACCTGTGATAATCTGACCTTTTCTAGTCACCGGAATATATATAACAGAATTATTAATCACAATAACATATGACATATTTTTCATTATTCCCACTTTACAAATAAAGCAATAGAATTGGCCAGCATGCCCAAGATCATGGTCAGTAAGAGCTGGAGAAGAGTCTGTTATAAGAATCCTGGCTCCTCCACCTTTAGCCATCATGTCCCATTGCTCCCTCCCAGGTCTTCCAATCTGAACTGAGAGTCTAAACAGTAACACCTGGTTTATTCTGTAGCAAGCCAAGAAGAATCAAGCTGGGAAACAAAGTTCTTTTGTTCTGGATGAGGTTAGACAGGCTTAGCACATCATAGCCTCTGGGAGAGCCCCTTCTCTTCCAGCCTTTATATTAGCACATCACTAAGGATTTAGAGGGAAAGAGAGCTCATATCTTAGTACCTGCTGTACTTTCCATGTTGGTCCAAAGACCCTGAAGACAAACAAGACAGTTAAGGTAGGTCCATAACTGGATTTTTTATGCATCCTTCAGAATTGACATATTATTTATGTCCCCAGGAATTATACTGTATCTAAGTGCAAACCTTATTGGATACCTACTTACCTGGTGCCCTGATTTATAAAGTGATCAGAAAATAATAGTATATGATAAATATTTCAAAAATATACAATTTAGTGTTCACTGATTCCTCCACCTTTTGGGTTGACACTACTTATTAATTATTTTCACTTACTGTTGTTTCAATTTTATAATCAGTTTTATTGAAATGCATTCAGAAACCATACAATTCATCTAAAGTATGCAATCAATGGTATTTGGTATAATCAAAGAGTTGTGCATTCCTCATTTCAATCAACATTATATTATTTTCATTAATCAAGAAAAAGATAAGGAAAAAAAACAACCATAACCAAAAAACAAGCTATATAAAAAATCCTATTATTTAGTAGTCACTTCTCAATCTCTGTATCATTTTCCTGCCATATATAACTCATATTCTATTTTCATTTCTGTAATTTATTTGTATTAACAATTTGTATAGATGGAGTAAAATAGCATATAATATTTTTTGTCTAGGTTCTTTCACTTAGTCTGCTTCCATTTTTACCATTGATAGGAGATTATTAATATAGTACCATATACTACTGTCTATAGTTTGTTTTGATTGTAGTTTTGGCCAACTATCACCCTGATAGTCACCTCTTGTATACTTGTTCTGTTTCAGGGGAAAATATTCTTATGTTTGCACTATTAATCATATTCATTTTTCTCTAGAGGGTTAACTATTCTATACACTTAATTTTAATATACATCATCCTCTCATTCCCACTCTAACGTAAAGCTGAAAATCTTATCTTTGTATTTTACAATGAATTATGAATTCTTGTGAGTTCATTCTACTTCTTGGAGATAAGTCCTTTAGCCTCACTCATTATCTGCATTCCCTCTAAACATACTGCTCTCTACTCCATATCCACACCTATTGCACAGGGCCTGGTTAAAATATGGTTCATCCATACTAATGAATACTCTGATATAAGAGAATGAACTATAATATTTTTTGGACAGGTGGGGAAACCACTCTCCAAGACATATTGCTTGGTTGATGATAAGAAAGTTTCAGCATTGTAGATGGATCAAGATGACATTTGTTAAAATATTAAAATGATGAAAGGATGAAAAAATAGAGTGAAAAGATACCTCATAAATGATGAATAGATAGATAAAAGATAGGTGATAGATAGATGATAGATAGGTAGATAGATAGATCATAGACAGATAGATAAAGGAGAGTGAGAATGAGAGAGGTTATAAATACTCCATCACCAAAAGGCTGAGATAGGAAATATCTGTCAACAGGAGGCAGGTGCTGTCATTTTTCTCAGGCTCCTTGTGGTTTCAAAGTGAAAACCTGATAGAGATGCTGAATGTGACATGAGAAGAGGAGGGAACCTGCTCCTTAGGGAAGGTAAAGAGGAACAGAGGGTTCAGACTTGCAGTTGCTTTCGTGGCTCATCATTGATTGTTCTTTTTTTGTTTTTATTTTCTTTTTATTTGAGGTCAATCTCTAGTAATATTTGTATGTAGAGTTGCCACAGTCACAGTGGAGCACAGACCAGTGTACACAAAATGGTAAGTGGGAAATCCAGGCAGGAGACTCCTTTTTGCCAGACTGTTCTTAATTCTTAACATGTGATGGATTTGCCCAGCCTGAGCGAGATCCACCCACTCCCCTCCTGACCAGGTTCTCCTGCATTTCTTTCCTTCGCAAGGCATTTGGTTTTCTATCCTCAGGTGTGAGCTTATCAGAGATGCCTTCATTATTTATGTGTCTGCCACATACTCCTTTAATATTTACTAGAATTATATTCTGTTTCTTCCATTAGGAAATTTAACAAATATGTGAACTTACTGTCTGTCTTCTATGCACCAAAGGATGATACAGTGAGGGAAGACATTGACCATGTTTTCCTTGTTCTCTCTCAGACTTCCATTTTACACTTAAACACTTGTCCCATGGTGCTGATCCTTGAACATGTGTAACATATACAGATGGATGGATGAGGGATGGAGAGAAGATGGATGGATAGATGTTTATTTGCATCAAATGAAGGAAGGAGGGATGATGGATGATGACTCTGGCAAATAACATCAGGACTAAGGCAGCTGTTTTCACATATGTGGGTTTTGTCACAACTCACCACCTAAGGAACATGCGGGAGATGGCAGACCATGGGGACAAGAGGACCCATCCCCAGAATCACTCCTGACTCCCACTGCACCATGTGGCTGCTGAACCTAATGAGGTGCTACCACCAATAGGCCTGGTGTTGATGCTAATGATGGAATGGAGAATAACTCTGACTGCAGACAGAAGTGATGTGGAATATGAGGCCAAGAGCCTCTACTTCCTCTTGCACTTCCTCTTGAGGTTTATCTTTGTTTTTATTTTTAAATTAAAAATTTTGGAATACATTTATATTTACAGAAGAGTTGAAAAAATATTATACATATTTGCTGTGTATCCATAATCCATTTGACCTTACTGTTAATATCTTATATTTCCTATCTACAAATGTCAAAATATAATCATTAATAATAATTACAACAATAACAAACTGTAGACTTTGTAAAGTTAATGTATTTTCCATTTGTATTCTCTCTCTGTTTCAGGGTCTAATCGAGTCACCATGCTGCATCTAGCATGATACTAGGGCACCTTAGATTTCTGTCCTGTCCAGTTTCTCAGTCTTGCTTTGTTTTTCTTGACCTTGGCACTTTTGAAGAGTACTAAACACATATTTTGCAGAATGTCCTTGGGCTGAAATTTTCCTGAACTTTTCTCATTATTGGAATGGCTAATACATTTAAGGGAGGAATTTCACAGGTACAGCACCCTTCTCATAGTTTCATATCAGCTGGGGAAAATGGTATCTTCCAGGGTTCTCCATTAGAGAGTTATTATTTCTCCATTTTCATGTTCTTTTCTTTGAAATTATGTCACCATGTCCAGCAAATGCTGAAGGGAGACTAAAACTTCAACATCCCTCCCCCAAAAAAACCCATCATGTTGCATGTGAGTTGTACTTTTATTTAAACCCAATACAATGTTATGCAACTATTTCTTCATCCGTTCAACATTTATTTATGTTTGTATATAGCTTCAATTTTTGTGCTTCTCACTTATATTTTTGTCTCTCCCTTTCCACAGAGGATCAGGTTCCTTTTCCTTGAAAATTATCTTTTCTATTTCCTTGCTATTAGAGAGACAATAATCAGTAACTAATGTTTTCCTTAACATTTCTTCAGTTTAAATGCTTTCCTCTGAAAGAAATTATTTCTAAGGCATCATTTCATTGGTACAGAATTATAGTTTAACACTAATTTTCCATCAGATTTTCAAATCCTTGATCTATGGTTTCTGCCTATTAACATCCAAAATAAGAAGTTTGACTGAAGTCCATTAGTTGACCCAATTGAATGTAATCAAATTTCTATTGATGTTCTTAAGATATTCTATTTTGCTGGCTTGTCAAAAATATTTTACTGATGAGATTATGGAAGTAAACTTTATACCTCAAAATCAATATACAACAGCATGTCTGTATCTTAATATAACCTCTGGATCACAAAATGAGGAAAAGCAGTGCCAGTGCTGGAAGGTGCACACTCTCTTCTTGGGCCATCCAATCTCATATTTCCAAAATCAATTTCCTCTCTACCAGGCTCAGAGAAAAAAAGGAAAGTTTCACATTAAGGAACAAGCCCTGAATACCTTCAGTCTCCTCTTTATCATGTTCCCATCTTCTAGCTGTAAAGCTGCCCCACATCCAAATCTCTCTTCAAGGCATGTAAGGAAGGGGGGAACTTTAACTTGTGCAGGGCAGTTGCTTCTCACTCTAAGCCAGGGTCTATGATGGTGAATGAATCTTCAACGAGAAAAACCTGCAATTGTGTTTCCTCCTCTGCCTGCTGGCAATACCCCAAATTGAGATTCCCAGGATTTCTGAAAAGAGCATGGGTTTTGGTGTTGGTTGTGACTCACTGTGGTCTTGTCCCCAGTGTCCTTTCCCAGGTATGGTTGCAAGAGTCAGGCCCAGTACTGTTGAAGTGCTAACAGACCCTTTAATTGTGTGTGCTTTCTCTGGTTACTCCATTACCAATGGTTACTGCTGTACTTGTATGTGTCAGTCCCCAGGGGAGGGGTTTCAGTGGATTATGTTTATATGCTATTTTGGGTCTATATGATATAACCCTTATCTCAAAAGCCAATGTTACATCTCTAGGGATACATCCAAGAATGAATCCTCCCTGCAGCTATGTCTGTGACCACCAAGGACACAACTGTGCAAAGATGCCCAGTAAGGGAAAGTCATTCTGGGACCAAACACAAACTTCTCCTGCAGGAGGTGGCTGAGCTGTAGGGGGCACTCAGAACCCACCAAGCACAAGGGCATTCATAAAAATCAGGGATCAAGTGTTTGTTGAAGGAAGGAAGAAGGATTTTGTTTTTTGGTTTGGTTTTACTTTTTAGTGTGATATTTTTTTCTCTACTCTATGTGCAAATGGTATCTCCTGGGATTCTCTCCTCTTTCTTGCCTGATGTAATCTATATGCCTCATAAGGAACAAATAAATGTCCTTATTGCATTCCAAAGGCTTGATTATGGAAAGAGGTAAAAACAACACTTTACACTGGAGAAAACTGACATTACCTTAGCCAGGTGATCAAGGTCAATGTTAAGAGTGATAACCCTGTTTTGTTGTAGGTACCCTTGATATGATGAAATGGTGCTTTAACTCTAAACAAAGACCTTACATTTTCAACAAAAATAAAAGACTCATTTTGCCTGTAAGCTATATCAGAGAACAGTATTTCACATATATTTTTCCTGTTTTAAAGCTGTTTATGGCAGGAGGGTAAACTAATTAATAAGTCAATGTCAGGTGTAAAAATTTTCTCCAAACTATGAATAATTCCCTTTTGATTTGCAAATAAAACCAGTCTAAGTTTGATGCAATTACTGATATATTTTGAAGGGTCATACCACTTTATTGTTTGCCTTCTAATATCCTAATCTGGCATTTTATTTTCCCTTTCCCATACTTCATTTTATGACTAGTTCAATCTTATGCATCTTACTAATTTTTGTCTCTGGTATCATATGGACAGACACTATTCAATGTCCATTTAGGGTTTTGAGAAAAAGAAGAGCAAGAATACTTAATCTATCAATGTCTAATGATGCTTGCATTTGTCTTTTTCTATCTACTATAGGAAAATGTTTGTACTTAAATGCAAATTTACTCTATTCCAACCTTGATACCATTGATACTTTTGTCTTGTTGTTTATATTTTAAAAAACATTATGTAACTACTGCTTGATTCCATCTTTCATTCTATTTGCTAGTGATTTTTTTCTTTCATCATTCCCCTTCCACCTGGGATAATTTACCCTTTACTTGAAAATTATCTTTCACTAATTCCTATGGAGGACAAGAGCTGATTAATTGACTTCCACCTTTCTTCACCTCCACCCTCAACAAAGCTTCAGTTGAAATACATTTGCTGTAAATAAATATGTCACCTACAAGTGAAGTTAATGTCGACAAGGAGACCCTCTCTCTATTTAACTGAGAAGTTTGATAATTCCTGAAGGAGTCTGTTCTTTACAAAAACCACCTTTTCTTACGGAACTTTTCAACATAGAGACATGACCCCATAGAGTTGTGATGTGGAAAATAGATACTGCATAGTAATATTTAGCAAATTTCTGAAGGGTCTTAAATGATGTATAAATTTAAATTCATATATAATTGTGTCAATATTTGTTATAAAATGTAATGTTACATTTATAAAATATTTTATATTTTATTAAAGAAAATATTAATGAATGAATGTGTTTCTCTTTTGTTTTTAATTCCTGAATATTTCCATGTTCATGACACAACTGCCTGAGTCATTCTTAGAATAGATCAGATCCACAGAGTTTGTGGATGCACATCATCCCTGCTGCTCTTTTCTGGCCTCAGTGGCCCAACCCATAATTCCTTCTGCTGCTGCTCTGTGGACAACTTTCCCTCCTGGACATCCACTGCATGTTCTTAAAGAACCCACTTCCCATTCCCTCAAAAGAAGTTCACTGGATTCATGTGACCAGGTCAGCCCTGAATGCCCCTCACTGGAACTGGTTCCTTCAGCCAGGACTTAAATTGGTTCAGGAAAAGAAGAAAAATTAAAACATTGATCTTAAATTTTAAATTGCATGTGATTAAAAATATATTTTTGGTGTTGGGGAGATGCGTGGGAGGGGTGCACCTGAGGCCTGTCTATAATGGAATTTTGAATGTGTTCACATGGTCATGGGGTGTTATCTCAGTGGGTGGAGTCCCACACAATACCTGACAGAATACTGAATTATCATCATAGAGAGTCCTGCTACATTCTCTAATATAGGGGCAAGAATCTCTAAAGTACATGGTTAATGCCTAAAAAAGGAGGACAGAGCAATACACAAGGCCCTTGCTCTCTACAGACAAAGCAGGTACTCTGTGACAGCAGAGCACGGCAGGGTGTGGCCCCTGATGGGAGTGCCGTCTGTTGAGGGCTTTCTCCACCTCACACATACTTGTCCCATGCTCACTTGCTGATGGAGCTGCCCCTTCCTCCCCTGATAGCTGCCAGATAGTCCCTGGTCTCTACACTTGTCTTCCATCCTAAGCTTTGATATGGACTCTTCTCGGTTATGATTAAGTATTTCATAGTGGACATCCTAAGAATTTAGCACAGATGTCATCATTTGCTTATTTCAATTCTGGGATATGTTATCTAACAATATCCCATGGTTGGAGACCCTGGAGAAATGATGACTGGCAAATGGATGGAGCAGGATGTGGACTCTGTGCTGTGTAGAGTACACATCCTGCATGCCATACTGCTTGTGGAGTGGGGTAATTCTCTATGTCTGGACTATGAAACCAACCCCCAGATTCAGAGGTCTAGAAGACTGCATGGCCAGTAGCAAGTCATACAGGGCCAGGCTCAACAGTTGTATCCCAACAAATACCAGGGCACCTGGAAGCTATCACTGGCTGGTTCAGACTCTTACACCCACAGGGACCCCACGTGCAAACCACCCTGGGGGTTCACACAGAAGAAATCCCTATCACAAGCTTTGCCTGAGCTGTGAGTATTCATTCTTCAGTCAGCCATGCACATGATGCAACTCCTCCTCTGCCTGCTGGCGGTTGCCCTGGGTGAGGGTCTTGGGGGTCTAGAAGGTCACAGGGGCTTAACATCAGGATAGGTCTGATTCACAATGCCTCTCCTTGTCCAAAGGTGCCCTGTTTGAGCCAACACTGCAAGAGTCAGGTCCAGGGCTGGTGAAGCCCTCACAGACCCTCTCCCTCACCTGCACTGTCTCAGGTGACTCAGTCACAAGCAGTAACTACTGGCAATGGATGAGCCAGTGTCCTGGGAAAGGGCTGGGGTGGTTGGGGAACTGGAGAGGGGGCACATACTACAATCCACATTTGCAAGACTGCATCTCCATCACTGGTGACACATACAAGAATGAGTACTATCTGCAGCTGAGATCAATGAGTGCCAAGGACACAGCCATGTATTATTTTACAAGAGGCACAGTGAGGGGAAGTAAGACACAAACCTCCCCTTCAGGATGGGGATGGGCTGCAGGAGGTGCTTGAGACCATCAAGGACAGGAGGCAGCACCAGGAGCAGGTGCAAGGAAGGGAACATTTTCAGTGTCTTGGTCTGGGGCTTCCTGTCCACAGAGTCAATTTCCCTGAGTATTTGCTTTCCCCTTGCCTGGGTTCTCCTTCATTTCAGTTCCCAGTGCAATGTCAGGATGATCCAGATTCTGCATGTAGTTCACATCAGGGGAAAGTGAGCTCACTGCCCCCAGGCTATCACTCCCCTTACTTAGGTCTTTGACTTAGGTCCCAGGGTGATCTTTCCTAGATCATCTGACATAGTAAGTCAAGCAAAACCTGAAATTCTCACATATTCTGTGACAAATAATAACTTTTCAATTTGAAAACTAAACCCATTAGGGAAAATTAGTAATTAAGCCACATTTTGTGTTCTTTGTAGAATAGATTCTATAAATTTTAAATTTTAAATTAACAGGGATCCTGAGTAAATGTACAGACATCCCATAGATCTCATATCTACTTTTTCCTATTAACCTTGTCAATATCCATCATACATTAATCAAAACTAAGTTACCATTAATAGTAATAATAATAGTCTATGGACTTCTTTGGGTGTCACCTATATTTCCATATATATCCTCTTTCTGATATTAGATCCATTCTATACACCATTTTGAATATAGAATTCATATCTCCTAAATCTCCTCTGGTCCAAGACACACTCATTTTTGCATTTTTATTTTTATTAATGCCCCACAATTTGGGATGTGCAAGGTTTTCTCATGATTCCACTGGTTACAGATTTGGATGAGAATTCACAGAAGTTCAGAGCCCTTCTCCTTGTGTCATACCAGAGGACACATGGCATCAACATGAGTCAGCTCTGGTGATGTTGAATTCCCTACTTTTGTCACTTGGATAGGAAGGTTGTTTCCACCTTATCCATAAAGTTACTATTTTTCCCTTCCATATTTTATTTGAATTGCTTCTCTGTGTCCAGTGCATACTCAAGGCAGGGGAGTTACATGTCAACTTCATCCAGTTGGTTGGGGGAATCTGCATATATTACTTGAAATATCGCTATAGTTTATTGGATTTTTATTTTATGCATTGAGTTATAATCCAATATATTGTTTATATTTTTATAAAGTAGTGTTATTAAAATATATTCATACATCCTAGGATCCATCCAAATTTTACAATCACTTGCTCTCAATATAATCAGAGAGTTGTGCATTCATCACCACAATCAATTTCAGAACATATTAATTACACCAAAAAGCAGAACCACATAACCCATATACCTCCCTATTATTGACATATAACACTGGACTGATAACTTTGTTACAATTGGTGAAAGGATATTAAAATATTACTTTTATCTGTAGTCCATAGTTTGCATGAGGTGTATTTTTCCATAAAATGCCTTGTTATTTACACCCTGTAATAGGGGCATAAAATAATTCTAGATCATGACAGAATATTCTTATATTTATACTATAAAGCAGAGTCATCATCCATAACAAGGTTCTCTGTGTTATACAGTCCCATGATTTTTTTAATCAGAAAAGGTGTAGGCTGACCAAAATTTCAGGCAAAAAACACATTATATACTCTCCTGTTGTTGACACTTTGCATTATTGTGTTATTTTGTTACAAGTTATGAAAAAATATAAAAATATTCCAACTACCTATAGTCCATAGCTTACATTAGATATATTTTCCCATATACCACTCGGTTTTTTTTTTTCTTTTTCTTTTTTTTATTTTTTCATATATATTTTAAAAGATGCTTAGATTACATAGATGTTACACAACAATTAAAGGGATTCCCGTGATCTCCACCTCCCATACCTCCCATAACATCTCACATAAACCTCTTTGGACTCAATGGTATTCTGTTGTAGACATATTGGGATTCAAGCAATGGAAGAAATTATAACAGTGAGGTGAAGCCAATGACCATTCCATTTTTAACACCATATACTAGTGTTGTGTATTTATTATACTTCAAGAAAAGCATACTTATATTTGTTCTATTAACTACTCTCATCATCCACCTCAATGTCTACTGTGATATACAGTCCCATTCTTTGCCCAAAGTTTATGGTCAATGGCTTTCAGTCTAATCACAGAGTTATTCTGTCATCACTAATCAATTTTAGAGTGTTTTCACTACTCTAAAAGAAAAATCCCATGTTCCCTTATACTCATTATTGTTGACTCTTAGTATTGATATATCCCCTTCATTGCAATTGTAATATTGAAAAATATTACAATATTACTGTTAACTATAGACCATACATTCCATTAGTTGTATTTTCCCATATATCAAATTTATGAACACCTTGCAATAGTGACATACAATTGTACTAGATCGTGGAAGAACATTCATGTATTTGTGCTATTAAACACTTTCCTCATCCATCACAGAGTTCACTAAGTTATACAGTTCTAAATTTATCCTTTAGCTTTCATTTTATAGCCAATTAAGGCACTAGAGCACCAATGTCATCTAGAATTAGGGTAAAGCTGTCTTCACAAAATGTGTTTGGTAGCATTCCCCCCTGTTCAATTTTTTGAGGAAGATTGATATTAATTCATTTTTGAATGACTGTTAGAATTCGTCTGTGAAGCTGTTTTGTCCTGGCCTTTTCTTTTAAGGAGAGGTTTTACTTTCATTTTATAAAACATATTTTTATTAGAAATCATGTGAGCTTACAAAACAATCATGCACATCTTTGGATTTCCCATACAATACCCCTCCACAGCTCACTATGTTGTGGAACATTTGTTATAAATTATGAGATAATATTATCAGATTATTACCACTAACTATGGTCTATAGCATGCATTTGATATATTTTTTCCATACCCTTTTGAGAAGGTTTTGTTGACTGATTCAATATCTTTACTTGTGAATGGTTCGTTGTGGTCTTCTATTTCTTCTAATGTCATTTTGATTGCTTCTACGGATTTGTCTATATCATCTACTTGTTGGCATACAGATGTTCATAGTATCCTCTTCTGATCTTTTTTTATTTCTGTGATATCAGTTGTAAAGAACTCCCCCTTACTTGTGATTTTATTTATTTGTATCTTTTCTCTTTTTTTCCTCAGTGATTCTACCTAAGAGTTTTACAATTTTGTTGATATTCCCAAAAAAATTTTGTTGTTTTTTCTCAATTCCTTAATATCTTCTCTAATGTTTGTTATTTCTTTCCTTCTTCTTGCTTTGATGTTAGCTTCTTGCCCTTTTTCTTGTTCCACTGTTTGCATAGTGTATTAGTGAGCCAAAGGAGTAGTGATGCAAAGTACCAGAAATCTATTGGATTTACAAAAGGGTATTTATTTGAGATAAAAACTTATAGTTGCAAAGACCTAAATAGTCCAACTCAAGGTTACTTTTCTCACCGAAGTCTGTTGCCATGAGTTGAAGCAAGATACCTGCCAATTTCTCCAAGGGTTCAGCCTTTCTTCTTCAAGTTAAGGCTTCATGGTCCCAGCTTCTCCCAATCTCACCTGTAGGCTGGCTTAGGGCTCATTTCTTTCCATGCTCAGCCACTCTGTTCTCTTCACAAGGTCAGTTGTAAACTCTCAGGTGATAGTTTAAACTCTCAAGCAAATGGCTCATCACTTCCCAGGGCTGAAGGATCAAAGCTGACAAAGTTCTCTCTTCTGGTATCTATGAAGCTCTCTCTTCTCATGTGTGTGTCCTTCTGTGAGAGTGTCCATTTATATAGCTCATCAGGTGGGCAGGGACTCAACCCTGAGTCACCCTAATGAGGTGGTTGAATCAAAGCCCTAATATTAATTTAATCAGGCAAACATAAAACCTTTGAAGTTAACATAATCAAAGGGTATCATGCCCAGAGGAACACACCAGTTTACAAACATAATCTACATATTTTTTTGGAATTCATTAATAAAATGTTAGTTCTGTGATTTTAGCTCTTTCTTCCTTTTTAATGTAGGCATTTAGAGCTATAAATTTCCTCTCAGATCTGCCTTTGCTGTATCCCATAGGTTTTGATATATCATGTTTTCATTTTCATTCATCTTGAGATATATATATGTTTTTGCAATTACTTCTTTGACCCACTGGTTGTTCAAGAGTGTGTTCTTAAACTTCCATGCATATTCGTGCATTCTACAGCCTTCAACCTGCTATTCATTTCCAGTTTCATTTCATTATGATGAGAAAGTGCTTCATAAAATTTCAATCTTTTATAAAATTTTGGGACCTGTTTTGTGACCCAACATTTGGTCTACACTGAGAATGGTCCATGAGCACTTGAGAAGAATGTGTTTCCTATTCTTTTGGAGTGTATTGTTCTGTATATGTCTGTTAGGGCTAGTTCATTTATCAAATTATTCAAGTTCTCTAACTGCTGATTCATATAGTTTTAGATGTTCTATCTATTGGTGGGTGTGGTGTATTGAAAGCTTCAACTATTATTGTAGAGATTTCTATTTCTCCCTTGAATTTTCACAGTATTTGCCTCATGTATTTTGGGGATGCATTGGCAAAGATGAAAAGATATTTATGATTGTATTTTTCTTCCTAGTGTATTGCCACTTTTATTAATATATGGCATCATTCTTTGTCTCAATACAGATTTGCATTTAAAGTGAATTTTGTCAGATATTAGTAGAGCTGCTACAGCTTTTTTGTTTGTTTGTTTACAGCATGTGTGGAATATTTTTTCAATCCTTTCACTTTCAAACTTTTTGTATCCCTGAATCTAAGGTGAGTCTCCAGAGAAAGCATAGAGATGGATATTTTTTAATCCATTCTAACAGTTTTTATGTCTTTTTATGTGGAGTTTAATCCATTAACATTTAATGTTATTACTTCAAATGCACCATTTTGTCTTTTGGCTTTCATATGCCATATCTTATTTTCACCAGCCTTTTTACACTTTTACTTACTTTTACTGATTTTCTTCATTTTCAGACTCACTTCCAATCCATTATCTACTGTCTTTTCTTTTCCAGCTGTATCAATTCCTTTAGTATTTCTTGCTGGGCTGATCTCTTAGAACTGTCTCAGTTTCTCTTTCTATTTGAATACTCTAAAGGACAACTTGAAGGGCATTTTTTCCAGATGTAGAAATCTTAACTGGCATTTTTTTCTCTTTTGGAATCTGAAATATATTAGAACACTGCCTTCTCACCTCTGTGGTTTCTGATGAGAAATCAGTACTTAATCTTATTAGAAACCCCCTGTATGAGATTAATTGCTTTTTCCTTGCTGCTTTCAGAATTCCCACTTTAACTCTAGCATTTGATATTCTGATTAGATGTTCCTCAGTGTAAATCTTTTGGAAATTTTCCTGATTGGAATACATTGCCCTACTTAAGACATATATATATATTTATGTCTCAAAAAGAGGTGGGAAATTTTCAACAACTATTTCTTCAAATATTCATTCTGCCATTATTCACTTCTCTTCTTCTGAGACACCCATTAGGTGTATGTTTGTGCACCTCATGCTGTCATTTAGTTCCCCAAGATCTTGCTCAATTTATTCCATTATTTTCTCTATCTGTTCTGTCTGTTGCATTTTGGAAGCCTTGTTGCCTAGAACTCCATTATCCTTTCTTATGCATCTATAAATATGGTGTTGTATACCTCTAGTGTATTTATTTAATACAATAAACTTTAATTTGAAAAAAAAATTAGAGTATTGAAAGGTACATTGAAAGAATAAGGGATTCAGATATATCCTACCCTCTCCCCCTACTACATCTTTCCCTATTAATAACTTCTTACAATTTTGTGGTGCATTTGTTACAATTGATGAATAAATATTGAAGCATTGCTATTAACCAGGGTGTATATTTTGCATTTGTGGTTTACTCTTAATTCCAGAGCCTTAAAATGCCCTATGTTCCACCTATTATTCCTTCTCTCAATCCTCAGAAACTCTGTGAACTACTACCTTAATATCAATGTTACAGGCTCTTCCATTACTACAATATTAAGTTTACTTTGACCATGGTTGCATTCCCCCTATTTGTTTGCTCATTACTCAACTGTGAAGACTTGGGGATGGTAATGCCTGCTCTGCCTCAGATTGAGAAGGAGCTTATATCTTATGGGGAAGATGAAAAGAGTTGTTTTGCTTGCAGTTGTAGATACCCTGTTTTGTTTTGTTTTTTAAATGGCGGTTGTCCATCATCCTCATTTGTTAGTTGTTCCAAGAAAATATGTTTAAAGGGAGAGTAAGTGTTAGACACAACTCTTCTGAGACTCAGGGTTCAACTGGCCTATGAACAGACCGAAGATTTAAGTCTGTGAGACATATATTTAATTAGCACTAATTATAGGTTCAAATAAAGGGGGTAGAAGGATCTTGTGTAGGGAAAATTATAAATGAGTTTAAGTCTGTTACATTGTGGATATAAGTTGTTGTATATTCCAAGGCAAGGCCCACCAACAGGGTGCTCCCTTCAAGGATGTGTGTGCCTTACCTCTAGTGTCTACATTGTTGTAGAGCCCTCAGGAGCACCTCTATTTGAGGCTTAATTCACAGTGACAGATAATGAGGTCTGCCTGAGACATGCATATGTGTAACCTCTGGAATGATCTCAACTCATTTTGAAATCTCTTACCTGTAAGAATTTTTTTGTATTTGATGCTTCTCACTTTTGTCAAGGTCTTTTTCCAAATGCATCATTGATTGGCCCTCAGTATTAATCCCTCAGTGACAGGGTGGCTCATCACCAGGAATCATGTCCCAAGCCAAGGGAGAAGGTAGTGTGTTTACTTTCTGAGTTTGTCTTAGACAGAAGACACATTTAAATAACATGTGGCCTTCAGAAGGTTACTCTCAGGTGATCATAATTATTAGGCAAAGTTTTAATTTTACCAGAATATGTTTCATAGTTACATGTCTTAATATTGAGGGCCTGACATGTTGGTTTGTTTTCTTTTACCAGGTACTGCCTATGTACTTGAGAGATACTTGCAACTCTATTTGAAAATGTAGCAGGACTCTCCAGGATGGGAATTTACTATTTTTTGTTTATGATGTGCATCTCCACCCACTGAGATAAGACCCTATGTCAAGATGAACACATTCATATTCCATAGAAGCATGAACCAGGTACACATTTCCTCCTACATCCCACCACAATTGACACCCTGCAACAGTGATCCCTGAAATATTTTCCAAAAGAACATTGTCACAATTGTAGTTTCAACTACAGACCCCTGTTCATAGAGTTCCCCATTCATTTCTCCAGCTCTTCCCCCATTTCAATGTTCACCCTCACAATCAGGCAACATTGACCCCACTCACAACCCTGCACCACTATCACTCTCATCAAGGGCCAAACTAACCACTTCCACCTTATTATAGGGTCTGTTCAGATTGAACATCAGCTCACCACTCTCTACTCCCTTTCTATGTTCCAGACTGTATCTCTGTGAATCTGCTCAATATCCTTTGTTCAAATCTGTAAGATCATGCAAAATGTGTCCTACAGTGATAGGCTTACTTCCTTCAACATAAGGTCAACATTCTCCCCTGTTGTCACATGCATCTTCATAGTAATATTCCAGCACCAGTGTTTGTCCAAATTTTGCATGGAGTATCTGGTCACTGTCATCCCAGGAGGTCACTTCATCTCTGAATAAACCACACTGTCTTCCTGCTGGAAGTGGTGGGGGAATGAGCAGTGTCTGCTCATGATTATTTCACCTGGGTGGCTGAAAATGATCCCCACCATCACAGGAATTCAGTGTGTTTTTCAATCAACCCCACTTCCATTCCTTCCATGAGCAGAGTTAAAAGAAAGGCTCCAAGGTTATTTCTGACTTGGTTGGGTTTCAACTTTTGCTCTGCTCTGTTGCCATTCAGGAACTGGGTCCATGAAAATGGTGCCACGGATGAGAAAGAAAGAAACAAAGAGAAGAAAAAACTGGGATCAGGGGATTCTCCATCTGCATGGAGAAGAAGAGCCCAGCCACAACATAGAGTGTGGCTTTTATTTGGTTTTAGACCAATCAAAATACATATGCCATATGCAAAGGCAATAGATACGTGACAGTTTACATTTCACTAAAATCAGCAAGTCTTGAAGGGTTTACATTCCTGCATGTAGCCAACATTGTAAATAATATCTAACATACAAGATACTCAATAGAAGTGCAGGATGTTTCCCCACCCAGCTACTATTAGATCCTACATCTGTATCTTGAGACTAGGCTCTTATTAGATCTTATCTCAGTGTATGAGACTGGAGGGCTTGTCTCCTACATTCCAGGACTTCTCTTACATTCCAAAGTTATCTGCTTTCTGTCAGTAGTCATGGCCTTTAATTGAAACTCCATCATTTCCCCCTTTTTTTATTAATTAAATTTTTTCAGTGATGATCAAAGGAACCATTGTAAAAGCTGATAAAAGGTGACCTCCTGTCACACCTGTCTTCTTCCTTAGGCTCTTGTGACTGTGCCTGACTTACGTTGTTCTCCTCTGAGAATCCTACCCATCATTGGCCACTGGCCAAGCCTTTCATCTCTTATATGGAAGGCAATTTCATTAATATTTATACTCTTCAGGTTCCTGAAGTGAATATATTTTGGTGCAGATAATTAGTATTAAGATCAAGGGGTTATTAGTATACTACTTTCTATTTTATAATGCAGATTTAGTTTTTCATGGCCAGGTTTCTTAACATAATGATCTAATTCTACATTTTTTCTATGAATATATGTCATAACTCCACCCTTGACAATACAAACAATTAAAATACAAATAATGATAATTCCTAATCCAATGCAAAATGATATTTGAACTGTTTTTTGTTTCCACCAGTGAAATGGATTGATAGGATTTAAATTTTCAGAAAATTCATTCCAAAATTCTGCACCAGGGGTTTCTTTCAACTCATTTTCAATGAGTTTTTCAACTCGTGCTCAATGTCTTCTTTTGCAATTCTAAAATATCTAAAGAAATATTATGCTTATTTCCAATCAAATGATTTTTCACTTCCCAATCATGTTCACTATTATTATAAGGCAAAGAAGTAATACAAAAAGAATTTTCATTCCAATCACATTTAAGAGCTCTTAACAAGTTTAAATTATAAATTTGATTACCCAGATATATAATAGTTGTTTCAAGATCATTCATATGATTATTTAGTTCCATATCAATGTGAGACTGCCTATGCTACATCTCACTTGCATTTTTATGGCAGTCCTTAACATATTGTTGAGTCTGGACTCCTTGATGCAGGGCTGTGCCACTGATGGCTGCAGCAGTTATGATGCCAATTAGTCCCAAAATTCCTGTTATTAAAAGTCCAACCAGTCTTTTAGTTCTTTTTAAATAATCGTTGAGGAAATGCCACAGCAACTGGGATTCTGGAGACTGCTGCCAATGTCTCTTCATCCGAAATGTAACCATAGTCCTTTTCTTTTTTTGCTATAAAAAGATTTTGATTTTCCTGAAAATATGAATTCTTAAGATATGTAAATAAAGAGCAATTGGAGCAACTAATATTCCTTTCACCAAAAGTTACTTTTCCAATGATAAAACTATAGGATCTCATACACATACTGTAAGAAATTGAGTTGATTTTCTTTTTAAAATAGTAGTATTAGTTTTACTGCCTTGCCATTCAAAAATTGGACCTGTTCCCAAAAATAATTTCCACAAATAACTTTTGAGATTTGTTAAGTTTAGTGTCCCATGGTTGTGGAATATATCTTCCTTGATTTTTCCAAATTATTGAGCTGTTAGTAAATGCTGTATTACCAAACTTCCAGAAATAAGGATTACTGTCATTAGTAATTATGGTTGAATTATTAATGAACCTGATATGGTTGTGTTTTTAATAGGTTTTGGTATTTCTATAAGGGCCCAATCCTTTACAATTCCATAGGAATCATTAAACAACACAACCTCTGTAAGCCCAGGACACATATACCATTTGTCATTAAGTAGTTTGTTGTGAGAGGGACATGTAATATTTACCATATTTTCTGGTTTATATGGTAAAGAAGGGAAAATGAGAACATAAATTTGATTTGAATTTTCCTTGTTAAAACTACACTGCGATTTTTAGGTTGCATGCATACAGAGCCATATCCAATATAAAAAGAGTGGTTTATAAAAGGTAAAATTAAATTTTCTATAAATTTCCCTTCTTCTTCTGGCTTTAAGGGTTGTCGTATATCTATAGGTCCTGGAAAATGATGAGATTGATTAAGATAAATTGTGTAAGACTCATCATTCCAAGTTAAGAGCTCTAGAAGAGGTGGGTTGGTTATGTATGCCCAATAAGTGTAATTATGATGTGGTATATACCTTGACCTAATACTTTACCTATAATTAATCCAATGTGAAAACACCATGTCCACAGTTTTAAGTATTGGCAGCATCTTCAACTCTAGACTTGATTCTTCTGGAGGGGATCCACTGCTCTTCTCTTGATTCTGTAATGATAAGAGCAAAATCTTGGCCCAAAATTTTTACCGCTCCTTTTTCACATTTATTGGTTGTTTCATTTTCCCAATATATTGGTTGTCCACATTTTTCATTTTCATTCTTTTTATTAACCTCCCAATGTCTTTCTGTTGCTGTGGTACTAGAAATTTGTTGTCTATTAAGAAAATTTAAGGTAAGCAATGCTTTAGATTGTTTGTCTTTCACAGATTCTCCTCCATCTCCCCCTTTATGTTTTTGCAACATTAGTTTTAATAAGTGATTGCTTTTTTCTACTATTGCTTGTACTTGGGGGTTATATGGAATTCCTGTAACATGTTTAATGTTCCAGTCACTGCAAAATTTTTGAAAGATTGACTAAGACAGGCAGGCCCATTATCAGTTTTTAGCTGTGCTGGCAGGCCCATTACTGAAAAACAATGCAATAAATGAGAACGTAGATGGTGAGGCCTTTTCACC
Organism: Cabassous unicinctus; assembly: GCA_029593785.1. Lineage (NCBI taxonomy): Eukaryota > Metazoa > Chordata > Mammalia > Cingulata > Chlamyphoridae > Cabassous > Cabassous unicinctus. Next base: position 19,658 of record JAQZBX010035201.1, read on the forward strand.
AGCTTGAGATGTTGCCCAAATAAAATTAGAAAATGGGTACACTGTCACATGGACATACTGAAGGCGGCCAAAAGAGGGCACATGTGTAACATCCATTTGCCAAATTTCATTAGGATGTTCTCCATGGGGATTTGTTCATGGAGAGAAAGTGGGAACATTTATGGGCCCACAAGTAGGACATTGTCTAAAAATCCTCTTACTTTCTTTTACTGTTAAGTGGGGATATTTACGATGTAAGCCAGAAACATTAGTATGTGTAAGTCTATGATAATCATCAGCAGATTCTCTATGAGCAATAAGTTTATCTACCAAATCATTTTGTGAAGCCATAGGGCCGGGAAATTGAGAATGGGAATGAATATGAGTAATGTAAATTGGATTAGATCTTTCATGAACAGTTTTTTGTAATTGTAGGAAAAGAACTTCTAATTCAGAAGCTGGAGTTACCTGAGCTGTTTCTATATGACAAACAATGTGACAAACATGAGCAGAATCAGACACAATATTTAAAAGTTCAGAAACATCAGTTAGCAATTGAATAACAGCCATTAGTTCTACCTTTTGGGCAGATGAATAAGGTGTTTTCCAAGATTTTGGAGTTGGGCCTAAATAACCTGCATTTCCATTACTGCTGCCATCAGTGTAGTCAGTTAGTGCAGCAGAGAGTGGATGTTGTTTCACAACCTTATGAAGAATCCATGAAGTACATTTTAAAAATTGTATATATTTTGAATTTGGGAAGTGATTGTCAATTGTTCCAATAAAATCTGCTAATGCCACTTGCCAAGAGTTACTGAAATGACAGAGCAGAGAAAGCTCCTGCTTTGTAAGGTCTAGTAGGATTTTATCAGGATCTCTAGCCATAAGCTGTCTCATGGGAATACAGCCTTTTGATATTATTGTTGAAATTTTTCAGGATAAGTATGAAGTTTTTTTGTATCTTTGTTTGGTAGGAATATCCATTCTATTATGCCCTCTTCTTGCCAAAGTATCCCAGTAGGGGAATGGCCAGGTGGAAATATTAAAAGAGAAATTGGAAGATTTATATTGCTCCTTGTTAGCTGGCTATTTTGTACTCTTTTTTTCAGCCATTTTAACTCCCCTTTTGCTTCTGGGCTTAAGATGTGAGGACTATTTAAGTCAGGGTCTCCTGTTACAGTATTGAAAAGATTAGTTAAAGCATAAGTTGGAATTCCTAAAGTAGGCCATACCCAATTAATATCACCCAGTAATTTCTGAAAATCATTTAAAATATGTAAATTATCAGTTTGAAACTGGACTTTTTGTGGAGTTATAATATTTTTTATTAATAGTATGACCTAAATATTGAAAAGGAACTTGATTTTGAAAATTTTCTTCTGCTATTTGCAATCCATGTTGAGGAAGAATTTCTTTAGCCAGCTGAAATAATTGTTTCAGCTCAGAAGACTGCTCAGTGGCAAAAAGAATATCATCCATATAATGAATAATCACAGGCTTAGGAAATTGTTTTCATAAAACGTAATGGAATGTGAACAAAGGATTGACATAATGTAGGACTGTTCATCATTTCCTGAGGTAAAATTTTCCACTGATATCATTCACTAGGAGCTGAATGATTAACAGAAGGAATAGTAAATGCAAATTTTTCTCTATCATTCTCCAAAGAGGAATAGTAAAGAAGCAATCTTTTAAGTCAATAATAATGATATGCCAATTTTGTGGGATCATAGTTGGGGATGGCAAACCAGGCTGTAAAGATCCCATAGGTCAATAACTTTGTTAATTTCATGCAAATCAGTTAACTTGTGCCATTTGCTAGTTTTCCTTTTAATTACAAAAACTTGAGAATTCCACAGACTAGTAGAGACCTCAATATGCCCTGCCATTAACTGCTCCTGCTTTTTTCAGGCCTTCCAATTTTTCTTTTGGAAGGGGCCACTGTTCTACCAGATAGGTTTGTTTGTTAGCCATTTAAAAGATAATGCAAAGCCCTTTGTAACAGTAGCCCCTACTCTAAATTTGAATATCCTAGGCCAAGGTAGTCTCCAGTAAATTGTGTCTCAGGTCGGGAAGGGGGAGCATATTGCATATGAGTAATAAGATGTTTAGCTGTATCAGAAATGTGAGGAATATTCAAATAAGCTCCCCATTGGTATAATAAGTCTCTTCCCCATAAATTAAGTCCTACATCCACAACATAAGGTTGCAGAGCAGCCTCTTGTCCTTCCAGACCTTCTACTTTAAATATTTGAGTACTCTGATAAACATCTGTCACTGTGCCAATGCCAGTGAAAACTGTAGGTACCTTTTGTAAAGTCCAAGCTTGTGGCCAATATCATTTGGCAATGATAGAGACATCAGCCCCAGTATCCACTAATCCTAAAAATATCTTTCCATTTACTTTTACCGTAATTTCAGGCCTTTCATCTCCATTTGCTGTTTGCCAATAAAGTTTATGCCCAGTGGAACCAAATTCCTCTGCATGTTTTATAGGAGGCTTACAATATGGTAACAAAAGAAGTTGAGCTATGCAATCTCCTAATTCAATTTCATAGGAAGTTAAAGTTTGTACTAATAAACAAATTTCTCCATCAAAATCGGAGACAATGATCCCGGTTTGCACTACTAAAACACTTTGGGTCATAAGACTGCTACAGCCAATAATGAAACCTACATTGTTTTCTGGGATAGGCCCTTTAATTCCTGTCCTTAATTTTTGTATACCCAGTGAAGGAGTAAAATCTTACATTCAGCTGAGGGGAGATTGACAGCTGCACAACCTTTGGTAACTGCCTTAGGTTCTGTTACATGCCGGAGTGAGCTGCTCCATTGCTGACTGGGTAGATTTGAGCTAGGTTGGGAAATGTGCTCATATTGTTTGTCTGGGGGCCTTGAGCAAGGCCTGCTTGGAAGTTTCCCGACTTATTAATGATACTGCCATTTTTATGATATCTAGAATGGCATTCCTTGGCCCATTGTAACCCCTTTTGGCATATTGGACACACACGAGTTCATGTTGATCTATTATTGCCACTAGATGGAGCTCTCACACCAGTTTTGGCATGGCAATCTTTTTTCATATGACCTGGTTTCCCACATTTAAAGCAATTTAAATTATTAATCATAGGACTATGTCCCTTTATAGCAGCTGTAAGAAGGGTCATGTTATATGTATTAGATTCAATGTCTTGGCATGCCCTTATATAATCCTTTAAAGTACCTCCATTTGCCTTTATCAGATGTAAAGCCTTTTTACACTCAGTGTTAGCATTATCAAAAGCCAACCTCAAAATAAGCATTTCATTAAGATCAGGTTGACTTATGGTCTTGTTGGCTACATCTGCCAGCCTCGCTACAAATTGAACAAAGGATTCAGTATTTTCTTGAACAATTTTTGAAAATCATTGCACAGCCTGTCCAGGGGTGGAGATTCATTGCCAGGCCACTAGGCAGCACAATCGAACTTGTACAATGGTAATGCCATCATATTGAGTTTGGCAAGGAACCCCAGGCCATTGACCTATTCCTAATATTTGTTCAGTGGTAATAGGCACTAATGGATTTTGCTGTTGATTTTGTCATGCTAGAATATTAGCTTCATCAGCCCACCAAGTTTTAAGTTGTAAAAATTCTGCTGGATTAAGAACAGCTCGAGCTAACAAATCCCAGCCCCAGGATATTAATCTATCTGCTTGTGCCAGTCCTTACACCAATCCTTGAGTATAAGGAGAATTAACACCATATTGTGTGCATGCTTGTTTTAATTCTTTGATAGTTTTAAAATGAATAGGAGCATTCTCATACTGTACACACCGTTGGGGACTGTCAGCATCTACTGGAATTTGAGTTACTGTTACTGGAAACATAATTGAAGAGGATGGTGCGGTCACAAAACAGAAGCTTTTGGGGGGGTGTCATCAAATGTTGTAAAAAATGGATCAGTAGATATCTTAAGAGGCATAGACGCTGGTTCAAAAGACAATAAATCATCTTTTGGAGTGGACGGCATAGTGTTCACTGGAAAATTTCTATAAACTCCCTTTTTCCTTTCCTCCTTTTTATTATACAGGAGTTTATCTGTTATTGCCTGTTCATTAACTTTTTCATATATATTTTCATTAAAATCACCATGCGCTTGATCTGCTATTGGTCCTGCAATAGCAGTATCCTGTTTAATATCTTCATTTTGATCTGATTGTAATGGTTCAAGAGCAACAGAAATAAGACTACACAAACACCATACATGAATGGGAATTAGTTCTCCCTTTTGATAAGCCCTTTTTAAAGCTTTCTTCACTAACTTCCATTGTTTCAGGTTTAAAATATCCCGCCCTTGTGGCCAAAACCAATAACAATGTTTCTGTACAAGAGAAAAAAGTTCCTCAAAAGCCGAGGATTTAATAGTTACACCGGTGCTTTTTAATAAAGTTTTTAGCACTCTAGAGTACTTTTCAAAGTTCGACTGCTGATTACCCATTACCCTGATGATTCCAAGGATGAAGCTTACCTTTTCTGTTTTCTTTTTCTTTAAAACCACTCTCAGGGCTCCTTTGTCTGTGCACTGACTGAAAGAAAAGTTTCATTTTCAGAGCCCCACATTGGGTGCCATATGTTGGCATTCAGGAACTGAGTCCGTGAAAACGGTGCCGCGGATGAGAAAGAAAGAAACAAAGAGAAGGAAAAACTGGGATCAGTGTCTCTCCATATGAATGGAGAAGAAGAGCCCAACCACACCATAGATCATGGCTTTTATTTGATTTTAGACCAATCAAAATATGTATGCACATATGCAAAGGCAATAAATACATAAAAGTTTACATTTTACTAAAATCAGCAAGTCTTGAGGGGGTTACATTCCTGCATGTAGCAGACATTGTAAATCTTATCTAACATACAAGATACTCAGTAGAAGCTCAGGATGTTTCCCCACCCCACTACTCTTAGATCCTATCTCAGTATCTTGAGAGTAGGCTCTTATCAGATCTTATCTCAGTGTAGGAGACTGGAGGGCTTGTCTCCTACATTCCAGGGTGTCTC
>JAQZBX010035202.1:0-24677 GCA_029593785.1 Cabassous unicinctus
ACCACATCTGTTGTATCATTCTGTCATCCATCCATCCACATCCCCCATTCCCCCCATCCATTATCTTCTGAACATTTGAGAGCAGGATGCATATATTATACCCCATAAATACATAATACTTCCATGCACATTTCCTACGAACAAGGATATTAACTACATTTATGTAATAACCTCAAGTGCAGTTATCAAGTTCTAGAAACTTAACATTGCTATAAAGCTTACATTCTATATTCCAATTTTTTCCTATGTCGCAAATAATGTCTACTGAGCTTTTTCTCCTCTATTCTTAGATTCATTCCATCCAGTATCATGAATTGCATTTAGTTGTTATTGTCTCTATAATTTCTCTTTTTTTTTAAATTGTGGAAACATAGATATAAATCTTCCCATCCCAACCCCTCCTAAACATATTGAATCAATCAGTGGGATTAATCACATTCAGTGTTGCAGTACCCTCACCAACACCCATTACTATCACTTTCCCTTTACCTCAAACAGAAACTCTACACTCATTTTGCATTAATTTCCCATAGTCCTTGCCTTCCCTCCATCTCTGTTAACCTATACTATGCTGTCTAAGTTTGTGTATTCTCTGATATTTTCTTTGTGGTTACCATGAGGCTTAGATTTAACATCCTAAATCTATAACAATCTCATTTGCTTTGAAACCAACTTAGCAATTTCCATTGCATATATAAACTATATTCCTATAACCTTCTGCCTCACCACCTTTAAGTAGTTCTTTTCATGTATTACCTATTTTTACATTAAAAGTCCAAACTATTGACTTATCATTACACTTTCTACATTTGTCTTTCAGATCCTGTAGAAAGTAAGAAGTTGAGTATCTTCAAGTGGTTTCAGTCAATTGTCTAGTCTCCTTTCCTTTGAACCTGTAGAACTCCTTTTAGTATTTCTCATAGGGTTTGTCTAGAGTTGATGAAGTCTCTCAGCTCTTTATCTGGGAATGTCTTAATTCCTCCCTTATTTCTGAAAGACAGTTTTACTGGATACAAAATTCTTGGTTGGCGATTTTTTGCTGGCAGCACTTTAAATATGTCTTCCCACTGCCTTCTTGCCTCCATGCAATGAGAGAAATTGCCACTTAATTTATGGAGGCTCCCTTGTAACTTTCAGAACTCTTTCTTTATCTTTGGCATTTGACACTGATTACAGCATGGTGTGGTGTGGGTCTATTTGGATTTATCCTGTTTGGAGTTCATTGAGCATCTTGGATGTGTGTATTCATGTCTTTCTTTAAATTTAGGACGTCTTCAGCCATCATTTCTTTGAATATTATCCCTGTTCCTCTCTTTCTTCTCCTTCTGGGACTCCCACAAAATGTATACTGGTATGCTTGATGGTGATCCACAGGTTCCTCTGACTCTGTTCAGCTTTTCATTCTTTCTACTTTCTGCTTTTCAGGTTAGATGATTACAATTGTCTAATCTTCAAGTTCACTGATTCCTTCTTCTGCCGCCTCCAATCTGTTATTGAGAATTTTTAATTTCTGTTACTGTGGTCTTCTCTTTGGTTCTTTTTCATAATTTCCATCTCTTTACTTGTATTCTCTTTGTGTTCAATCCTTTTCCTGCTTTCCTTTGGTTCTTTGTCCACGTTCTCCTTTAGCAATTTGGGCATATTTAGAACCACTTTTTAAAATCTTTGTCTGGAATGTCCCAGGTCTGATCTTCCTCACCTCATTAGATGGCATCTAATACTTTTTCTCCTTTGCCTGGGCCATCACTTCCTGTTTCTTTGTATGTTTTGTAATCTTTTGTTGAAACGGGACATTTTTATATTTTAATGTATTATTGTTGGAATCTAGCTAGTGTTCCAACAGACCTTTCCTTGCATGGCAGGAGCTAAAAATTTAAAAAAAAAAAAAAAAGGAAAAAAGAAAATATCTTTCCCAGTCTTTACTGACCTGTGCAAGTCCTCCTCTTCAGAGCTTACCCATACAAAGAGTTTAGTTTAGAGACTGCCTCTAGGCCAAAGCATAGGGGCCTTCCTGGTCCTTTCTGTGCATGCGTCTTGTCTCAGGCATATGTATCTGCCTCTAGGAATTCCCCCATTTACCAGGATGGGACTGTTCCCTCCTCCGTAGGAAACAGTTTCCTCAATGTTCTGGATACTGCACTGTATATCCTACAGCCAGCAATTAATCCCTTGCTCCAGGGACCATTTGACTGCTCTCCCACTGTGCTCTATAGGAGAGGTCTGTTTGTTGCCTTCTATACTCAGGCCAAGTTCTGGGACAGCAAGTCCTTCAGACGGACTGGGCCAGACATATATGTTCCCAGAATGTGCATGAGGGTTACTCTACTCTCTCTGGAACTGGGACCAGGCATCTGAAGTGGGAGCACAGGCTGGCTTCATGCCATGCTGATGAGGGGCCAGCCAGAGTGCCCCATTATCCTACCACTTTTAAGTGGATTTTTTCTTGATTTGGTGGTCACCGTTACTGGAGCTTTTAGAAAGGTATTTCTGCCAGTTCTTGCTGATTGTTTCCTATCCCACCTGTTTTTCTTCAAATGTAACAGTGACGACTCCTGGTTTTGCTCTAAAGTCTCCATCCTGCCTAAACTCTACAGTGCATTACTTGAATTCCACCTTGTCCTTATGCAATACCAGCCTCCAAAACCCAACTGTGAGCCAGTCCAACCACATGTTTTCTTCCATAACTACAGGCTTGTGGCTGAGTGCTGCACACACACACACAATCATACAACTGAGTGAATGAGTGCCACTGTACCAAGATGGCCATCATAGTAGCTCAGAAAGACTCTCGTTGCTGTGCAACAATTCCAAGCAGTTTCCTCTCCTGCGTTGAGCAAATCTATCGGCATCATTTTTCCAATAGCATGTGCTCACTCACTTTGTCCCTCTGTGTCACATTTCAATTAAGGTATGTACTTTTTTTTTTAGACAAAATGCTATTGCACACTTAATAAACTACACTATAGTGTAAATATACCTTTTATATCTACAGGGAAACCAAAAATTCCTGTGACTTGCTTTATTGTGGTGGTCGGGAACTGAGCTTGCAATATCTCTGAGGTATGCCTGTAAAGAACCACTAAAGGGGGAAGTGGGTGTGGCTCAATCAATAGAGCTCCCGTTTACCATATGGGAGGCCCCGGGTTCGCTTCCCGGGACCTCCTTGTGAGGGCAGGCCGGCCGGCCCGCGCGGCGCGGTGGGCTGATGCAGCAAGACCTCACAGCAAGGGGGAGATAAGCAGACACAGAAAAAACACACAGCAAATGGACACAGCAAAACACAAGCAGCAAGGGGGGGTGATAAATAAATAAATAAATCTTTAAAAAAAAAAAAAGAACCACTAAAGATTTTGCAGGGGAATGAAGTAATAAAAGTAGGGCTTTAGGAAAAGTATATGCAACAAGAAGGATAAAGTGAATTTAGTGGCCTCTGAAACTTATTACGTAAAGAGAAATCTGCCCCAAATAATTATCAGACTGTTTAGTCTTCTTTGATCTTTTATTTTGTACTAAGGAACTAGCTAAGGATTAAACTGAATGAGCTTAATTTAGATCCTGGATTATTGCTTTATGTGTTACAGATAATTTTATATTCTTTAGCATTAGCTTATTGCACATTTACCTATACCATCAAGGAAAATGAGCCTGAATAGCTTGATAAAAGATAGTTCATTGTATGAAAACCCCACACTTGATTTAATCACTGTTACTCCTAGAAATTTAGACGGTTTTTAATTTCAATGTTACTATAAACATCCTCATATATAAAAATTTTTTTCCAAATCTTTGAAAATGTCTTCAAGAGATTCCTAGAAATAGAATCACCAGGTTTTTGGACATAAATATTTTAAGGTACTTAATATAAACAATTATTTAGCCCTAACTCTAATTAGTTGGATATTGTTGGTGTAAACCTAACATTCTTCCCTCAACATTTCCTAGGCCTATCCGGCATACCATGACGCTATTCCAACTACCCAGGACTTAGTGGAATATGCTTAGTGGAAGCTTATTTTTGATTGTCCTAATACATACTCACTTATACTCTATTGAAATGACAAACTGAACAGCTACTCTCATTATGTGGTGAGAAACATCTCATTACTGCTACACAAAGTTATTCACATTATAAGATTTTCCATAGTTTGAACTTCAAGGTCAATTACCAAAGTTGCATGGGTGAATTACTGAATGATGGTTAAAGATAGTAATTTGTACTTTCTTAATGGAAAAAAAAAAGCAAGATGGCTTTTATAAAAAAAGGTCTGATATTTGTAAATCCTGAGTGGTATCAAACATAATATTGTATCATCATTTTATGAATCCCTTGTTGTTTCTCAATTTGGCTAAATTTCAGATCATAGATGTCCTTTGGGTACTACACGTATCTTTTCCCCACCATAAGACGACAACCTAGTATAGTAGGTGCTAGCCTAGTTTCTATTATGGCTAAATGCTTATACAAAAACTTTCCATTAAACAATTTAGAGCAACTCTGTTCAACAGACCTTTCTGAAATGATTAAAATGTTTCATATCTGCCTTGTCCAATCTACTGAACCCTTGAAATGTTGCTGGTGTGACTGAGGTACTAAATTTTCAATTTTATTTTTAATTTTGTTTAAATTTAAACAGCCACAGGTAGCTAGTAGCTAGTGTACTGAACAGCACAGCTTTAGAGTATACAGAAAGACTTATCTTTAAGATGTTCTAGAGTTACAAAAAGAAGAACTAAAATAGACACAAGAGTGGTAACAGCTACCTGGTTAGTCAACTAGCTGGTCAGTCAACTACTTGGTTAACTGAAATACCAATGGAGCCGCCTACTAAGCATCCATTCCCCTCTTCCTAACAGAAGCCCGCCCCTAGCACCAATGAAAAAGTCAATCAGCTGACAATGTTGCCTTGGTGACTGTTATGGGTTCAGGGGAAGGCATGGGCAGTCTAAAGAGATTGAGGAAAAGTACTCATATCCATACCCATGGTTTGGAGGCCTAATTCTCTCTCCTGCCAAGTGGGGATTCTGGGGCTACTGGGAGTCACTTCGTGACCTTGAAGTGAATCAGCCGAAGGACATAACTGGCAAGGAGAGGTCAGAGCTGAAGTTCTATATTATGGCACTAAGTGCTTGTCACACTTTGAAAACTGTAGTTATGCCAGATAATATAGCTCCTTAATGTGAAAACCAACTGGGGGCTGGACTATGTTACCCATAGCTGAAAGTGGCGTACTGATAAAGCCGAGTGGGTGGATAGATATTTTCCAGATACTCTAAGGCTTTCCGAAATACAGGAAAAAGTTTTCATACATTGAACTTTTTTCAGTATCCCTTTCTCATATTATATATTAATATACCCAAACAACCTTTCCTGTATCAAGTCTTCATCTTTCATACATGAACCAATAAAGGACCATATGGAACTAGATTAACAGCTACCTGTTGCCTGCCTCCAGGTCTAAGTTTAGACAAGCTCACAACCCCATATGTAAAAAAAGTATTTGTATAATTATTTAAGTTTTAAAGCACTTTGACCTTTATAGGGAAAAAAATGAAAAAAAAAAAAAAAAAGAAATGCAAATACTTGTGATTAGCTCAGGTATCAAAAACTTAGTATGATTGTCAAAAAGATGGAAATGATTGTGCATGATGAAAATTGAGGGTTCTTTAATCTCAAGAAGACAAGAACTGAACTTGCGCCGGTCAACTATAAAGGAAAAGTACAAGATGTTTAGAAACTTACCATTAATGCTTTGTCTAAAAGGAAAGGTACAGAGGTTAATAAGATGAAGATATAATTTAAATTATGGAACTAAAGAGCAAAAAAAGCAGTCTTGGGAACCATTTGATAATGCAAATTGCAGCTAATCAACCACATGGAAATTGGAAGGGTTCAAAGCACCAGAATAGCAGGTAAGAAAAGCTGTTGGACAGGTTCAAGGAAAAGACTTAAGTGGAATGAATGTGCAGTTCAGACAATTCTACAAACTAGGAATGGTGCTTTATAGAAAGCTGGAAGTTGTTAATGCTGCTGTATCTTTATAGTTCGTGTTGATAAGAATTCGTTTTTAAAAAATGACCCAAATGAACCCTAATTGGAGATTTCATGCCCCCCAAATACTGACTTTCTTGCTCAACAAACACCCCCCTCAGTCACCTGACTCCTAACTTCATCCCTCTACCTTGTTATTAGTTATTGCACCTCCTTCACAATCTCAACTTTGAGCAACCTGTTCTCTAATCATCCCTCCTACATTTCTCATTTCTGGTACCCCAAAACCTTTTCCCTATTCTTGATCTCCAAGGTATTAATCCTAATATCTTTTCACTGGCTCTTACCCTCCTCATGACCTCACTTTCCTCCCCACCCGGCTTGGATTTAACCTTTATCTTTGCAATGACTCTCTTGCGCTACACTACCAAATCCCTTGCTGCTGTGTGCCTGCATCACTCTAGTTTGGCTGAATCCCAATTCTGTCGAGTCCAGTCTGCTGCCTGAAACCTGTACTGGGCTGGGGTAAGAACACAAATCACGTAGACTGACCTCATCTTAAATTCACACCTAACAACTTTCCTAGACCATTCACTTTCCTACTCTACTTCATACCTTATCTCTTCTCAGAGCCCCAACACCTGCTTTCTCTTCTGTCAACTGACACCCTGCTCACTTTTTAACTGAGGAAAAAAACAATCAGAATTCCCACAGGTTTCCATTCTGCTTCTACCAACCCATCCACATCTGCACCTGCACACTCTGTCTCTCTTCCTAGTACCTATGAACCCGCAGGCTTGGAATGGGTCCCATCACTTCTCTTTTTATTTTTTAAGTTTTAAAAATTGATACGTAACGATAAAACATAAATCCATCCAAAGTATACAATCAATGGCATTCAGTACAATCACACAGCTGTGCAATCATTGCTCCAATCATTCCTAGGGCATCTTCATTATTCCAGCAACAATAAAAAATACTAAGGGGAGTGGATGAGGCTCAAGCAGTTGAGCACCTGCTTCCCACATGGGAGGTCCCAGGTTTGGTCCCCAGTGCCTCCTAAAAACAACAACAACAAGCAAACAAACGAAAAAAACAACTCAGGGGAGCTGGTGTGGGTCAATGGTTGAGTGCTGGCTTCCTGCATATGAGGTTCCGGGTTCAATGCATGGTCCTGGTACCTCAAAAAAACAAAACAAAAAAAACCAGGAAAACGCATGTGGCTCAAGCGACTGGGCTCCCACCTACCATACAGGAGGTCCAGGGTTCGATTCTCAGGGCCTCCTGGTGAAAGGCAAGCAGGCCCGAGAGGTGAGCTGGCCCATGCGGAATGCTGGCCTATGTACGAGTGCTGGCCTGCACAGGATTGCTGGCCCACGCGGAGAGCTGGTGCAGCAAGATGATGCAACAAAGAGAGACACAGAGGAGAAACAATAAGAGACGCAGCAGACCAGGGAGCTGAGGTGGTGCAAGAGACTGAGCACCTCTCTTCCACTCTGGAAGGTCTCAGGATCGGTTCCCAGTGCCACCTAAAGAGACGACAAGCAGACACAGAAGAACACACAGAGGGCAGACAGCAAGCACAAAACAATGGGGAGGGGGGAAAGGGGAGAAATAAATAAATAAATCTTTTTTAAAAAAGCATCCTTTCTAAAAATAAACTAACAAAAAACACAGGAAAAAACAAAACAAAAAACTAAAAATGACAAAAAAACAAACAAAACTCATCACCTCTCAATCTCTCTGTTTCCCCTGCCATATGTAGCTGCTATTGTTTCCTTCTCTCTAGTTTATCTATATATTTTGTAAAAAGTCTTATATATGCAATATCACCCATATTTGTATTTTCCATGAGGTTTCACTATGTTATACAGTCCCGAGTTATGATTTTTAGCTTTCCTTCTTGTAATATAACTGTCCTTAGGCTTTTCCTTTCAATCACTCCATCACTTCTCTTCTACTCAACAGATATGCGGTATAACCTACTTGCATTTGCTTCTTCAGTACTTTCCAACACTGACTAAAATGCACGACTCTACCTGGAATTAGGGAAGACTTCACAGGTGAAGGGAACAGCCATCACAAGACCACTCTCACTTCAGGCACTAGTGGCAAGTTTGGGGTTTCCCAAGCCATCCTCACTTCTAACCAAATGGCCACCAATTTTGGGGTTATTCCTAAGCTCCTAGGGCCCTCAGCCCTACAGCCAAAAAGAAATCCATTTGGAAGCAGATTCTTCCCTAGTTAAGCCTTCAGATGAAAACGAAGCCTGGTGGTATCTTGATTGCAGCCTTGTGAGACCTAGGCTGAGAACTAGTTGAACCACACCTGAACTCCAGCTCCACAGAAACCATGAGATAATTATAAGCCACTAAATTTGTAGTAATTTGTTATGTGGCAGTAGAAAACATAAGCCTACATTCCTAAAGGAAACTTTCCCAACCATTGCATGAGTATGGGTTATTTTCATCTCAAAGCCTCTGGGGGACTGGAAAAATGGCAGGCCATAAAGACCCTGAGTACAGCTGGATAAAAGGAACAAAGTGATTTACATTACAACCATAGAATATAAAGATTTGGAAGGAAACTGAGAGTTCTCTTAGTACAACTCCCTGTTTACACATGAGGAATATTTCGTAACTGGTTCCTGATCATATAGCTAATTACTGGCAGAAAAGGGAAAAGAACCCAGATCTTCCTTTTCCTAATCCAGTACACTTTCCACATCACCACAAATTGTTTCATGTGTATAAACTGTATCTTACCCCTAAAAATAGAGTTGAAGGCCAAACTATGAATTTCACTTCTCTTTTATCTCCTGCCATGCAAATCTGTTTCAATACAAATCTGTTTTAATACAAATCTGTTGTTGCTAATTCAATAAAAAATATGCCCCAAAGTACAGGAATAACAAAAATAAAACCTTACATATATGTTAACCAAAAAGTATATATGACCCCGAGAGCAGGTGAGCCCTCCAGGCCCTGTGCGTGGGTGTGCCGTCAGGCCCCGCAAGCCACGCAGCAAGATGACGACATAACATGAAAGCGACACAAGGGAGAGCCACAATGAGACGCGCCGAAAGACCAGGAACTAAGGTGGCGCAGGCGGTAGGATGCCTCTCTCTCATATCGGAGGCTCCGAGGATTGAATCCCAGTGAAGGCAGGAGGATGATGAGAAGAGAGGGCAGGAAACAGACACAGAGAGTTGACCAGCAAATGGACACAAAAACAGCAAAAATGGGGTGAGGGGGGTAAAAATGGATAAAAGTAAATAAATAAAATAAATCCTTAAAAAAAAAGTATAGGGGAGTAAGATACGGACTATAGTTAATAGTAATAGTTTGACGATGCTCTTTCACAATTTGTTAACAAATGTTTCACAACAATGCAAAGTATTTGTGGTGGGGTGATGTCTGGGAGCCCTGTATGACATTATGCATGTTTGTTTTGTAAGTTCACAATGTTTACTGAACATTTATTGTTTATGTATGTTCATGTATGAATGATATACTTCAATAAATTGTTTTTTTTTTTTAAAAGTACATATGAGAAACTATGTATTTATTTTATACCAAATGAAATGCAATAGATTCTGTTTCAGTCTGGCTTCAGAGAAAATGCTAGTAACCACTTTGTGGGTTAACTAGTTTCATCTGTGTTTATTGTATGAAGTTGTGTTTCAGAAAATATAATTTGACCAGAGTCCAGAAGCCATGTTGCAATCAAGACCTATTGTAAAAACACTTGTATTTAGAATTTGATATAAGTCTGCTTAACTTTATAAGGTATGCCATACAAGTGTATTTTTTTCTTAACATTATCCCTAACAGCCATGGGGCACAAACACTGGATCTCAAGCCCAATATTTTGCTTATCTAAGTTTAACAAGTGACCCTAATTACCATGCAACGTACTCAGGAATTCAAACTATAACAAGAATTCCAATATTTTAAATGGCAAGGAAAAGCTATCACAACCCAGACATATGTTAAAAATCAAGGACACCAAGGAAAATAACACATTTATTAAAAAAAAAACCCCACAATTTATTAAGTGCAAGAAGTTACAAAGGCAGTTTGCAAATAAATAGAAATGGGTAATCTAAGGTTGCTTTATAAACCACCTTTGCTTATGTGAATTTCTTATAGGTCTCAGCTTCCTACTGGCTCTGTAGGACCTGACCTCCCACCTCTGGCTCCTTCTCTAGGAGCATCCCTTCCTGATTTCTTATGTCTCTTCTTTCACCTCCAGTCATCAGCTACTGCTGCACATGCTTACAGTCCAGATACCCTCTCACCAACAGGAAGATGTGGACTGTGGATACCACTGCTACTTCCCAGCCCCAAGAAATCCAACCTGAAAGCATGTAAAACATTAATCCCTCTGAGACTTTTCACAATTTCGAACTGCTGTTCTGTTTTATGTAAATTCATGAAAATCACTGTTTTCAGCTATATCTAGACATAGAATTCTAGAGTCACATTCAAAGATATGGTTAAGGCTAGCTTATGACTTCACATGATATTACAGTAGCAATTCTAGTTGTCAAAAGAGAACCTAAACATTGACTGAAGCCTTGCAGCAAGACTGTGTACTAAAGTATCTCATTTATTCCACATGATGACTCTACCAGGAAACTAACAGAGATATTCAGTCACTTACCCACGGACACCCCCCAGCAAGAACCAGGATTAGAGAGCATGAGATAGGAACAGAAATAGATTTATCATTTCTCAGAGAAAAAGTTCAGAATACTTGATTTTCTACATTCCCAAAACAGACTTCTCAACCAAACTTACTTTCAGCTGCAGGAAATCCCTTTTAAATATTTTATTTGCTCCAAAAAGACAGTCATATCTTGATAGGGACACTTTTGGTGAATGGTCTGCTTTGGAGGACATTCCATAGACCACTTCTCTATACTGCCTCCACAGGCCACTATCTTGCTTAGGCAGCTGTAACATTGTAGCTACATTTAAAAAACAAGTTTTATGTTTCAAAAATTTGATCTTCAACTCTATAACAGAAATTACCCATTAAAATTAAACCTCTGAAAGGAGGGTTCTTACTTTGAGAACAAGTGACTTAAATAAGGGAAGGTATACTTAACTCACATATACTCTGCCCAGAAAACTCATATAACTCCCTCATTTTTTTCCCACTGATAAAAATATAATCCCAATCAGAAGAATAGGCTGGGTGAGTAGTGGGCAAAATAATTTAAACAGCGCAGAGAAAAATAATCTTATAAATGGGTTGAAATAAATCCTATGACAAAGACATGGGCTTTTTTCCCCCTTTCCCGGAGATCCAATCATTCAGTGAGTACCTTCTATGTGCCAGGCACCCCCAAGGCACCTAGGATAAGTCACTGAAGAAAATGAGGATCCCGGTCTTGGTGGAGATCACATTCTTGCAGAGATAACATCCTTCTCCAGCTGTTTTCTCTCTCAACACAATAACCCAAGCACTAAGAAGTACAAAACATTTTATGAAAATCTACTTGTGCCAGGCAACTTCCAGTTCTTAGTTTGGCTTCCTAACAGGCACGGCTTCATTCATGGCCTAGAGCACAGTCTCAGGAGACAGACAGCCTGAGTCCATATCACAGTTCCATTACTTTTTAGCTGCATGACCTTGGCCCAGTTACCTCATGGTTAAAACAAAAATAACCACCGTAACTATCCCACGGAATTATGTAATAACATGTGGAAAGTACTTAGAATAGTGTTGGCACATAGAAGACCCTAAAGTATTAGCTATTATTATTTTAATCCAATTTCCAGCCAACCAGAGATTACAAGGGCAATGATAGGGAAAAATAACACTAATGGTAACTTTTTAAACATTTTTATCTGGCCCATTTACTCCTTTCATTACTACTTAGTCCAAAAGTTCTCTGTTTTTGATTGAATTTACATGATGTCCTGTTAGCTTTTCTAAAAACTACCAAACATGATCTCCATATATCCCATGTAAAACATCATTTCAGCTTATAGTTTGTATACACACATGGCTAAGTGGCTTTTGATGTAGTGAAAAAAAAATTTAAGTTAAAATTAGACTCATTTTCCCAAAAACTAGAACAGCCAATATCTTATGAAACTTTAGCACCACACCAGCACCAGCACACATGCCCTATGTAACTGCTTAGTTCTAATGACTGATATGCAGATAACCTATCTCTAGGACCTATACCTTTGCAGTTGTCAATATTAACTGAAGTTAATTCTCAGCCTAGTTCAAATAAAAAATACAAGCAATCATCTGAAATTGATGGCTCATCACCTTTGTTAAAAATGGGCTGCATTCTTGGTTCAAAGTTTTAAGGGGTCAACAACCTTCGAAAGGTGAATGCCCACAATTTACAAGTGACTAGATTACAAAGTACAGTCTGTGAATGTTGCCTACCCCAAAAGGAAGCCTACTCGCTAATATAACTTGACCTACTGACAAGAAGGCAGGCTGGTAAAAGACATTTTCAAAGCCGCTTTTAAAGGGATCAATTTTGGCAAAGAATCATTTAAAGATGTATCGTGAATCTAATTACGTTTTTACACCCTTATAGAGGGGAAGTATTGAGACACTTCAATGTTAATAGGCACACAGATGAATAATCTTAATCCACAGGTACAGTTTTGACCAAAACCATGGGTCCCACCCCTCTAGCGAGCTCACTCTAGACTTAAACTCACCCTTGAACTCACCCTTGTTTATGCTTACTATTGGGATGGTTAACTCCTCCACCGTCTTCTGTTTAATATCCATACGGAAAACCTTGTGAAGGACCTCTACTCTGCACTTTCCTATCTCAGAACTTTGATCTCTGAAGATGATGGTTACTTTGTAACTCCCCCTGGTTTGGGGTCCACCTTCAGCTTGTTCAACTCTTAATGCTTATTAATGAAGAAACCTGTGTCCAGCTCCACCCTAATTATTCATTAGCACCCTGGTGTTACAAAATATTAGAATTTCTGCAGATCAAGAAGACAGTTTGGGGCCAGAAGACCACTGTGTTCCATTGCTTATGCAACCAATAAAACTTTTTGCAACGCCGGTGTCTCAGGAATTGGCTTTAAAGACTCATCAGGAGAAAAGAACCTGCTTTTGCCCGGTATCAGATTCTCCTGTGGCAATACGGGGGCATGGGCAAATAAAGTAAGTAAGCCGCCACTCCCCCACCACCACTAGGGACAACACATGGCATAACACCCTTAGGCTTTTCACCAGAGCAGCTAAGGCCTGCCCCTTTCTCCTGGCTCTAACACGTGGTCATGGCTTCCCCTGGTGGGAGTTACCGCATGGCCTCCCAAATACAGCGGCGGGGAATGACATGCCAGTCCCTCGGGAGAAGGAATTTTCGCTCCTTTTAAAACAACTCTTAGCGCAGGAGCTTCTGGCCCTTCCCCTTTTGGGAGGAAGGGAAGGGCAAAGGGTGAAAGGTGACAGGTCAGGAGGCTGGAAAACTTGTCCCAAGGACACTAGCCCGGCAGAGCAGGGCGCGGGCGACTTCTCGGGCCGGCGGAAAAGCGGCTGGGTCGTTGGTGGCCCCTCCTCGCCCTATCCTGCGCCCGCGCGGGGCGGACGGCGCACTCTAGGCCCCTCCCGCCACCCTCGGAGGCCTGGGCCCTCTCAACTACCTCAGCGGACCTGGGACCGCGCAGGCCGGACGACAGCTCCTCAGTGCACTGGCGCGTCGTTCAGCACGTTCCACCGCCCACCTCCTGCCGGGACCCGGCAGTGCGGGGCTGAGAGCCACAGCCTGCGGGCTCGGCGCACGCTCGCCCTCTACACCCCACCCCGCCGGCCGCGCCCACCCACCCAGCGCTCCGACCGCCCCGCCCGTCCCGCGCCCACCGTGCTGCAGCCGAGCATGCCCGCGGCGGCACCACGGGACGTGTAGTCCCGGGGCAGGATGGCACCGCGAGGCACCACGGGACATGTAGTTCCGCCGCGCAGGACGGCGCTATGTTCCATTCGGCACTTGGGGACCCCGCGCGGCACCACGGGATGCGTAGTTCAAGCCGCGCCAACCCGCGCTACGTTCCACACACCCCCGGGGGCGCCGTCACGGGGCCGCGGACTCTCCGGAAGTGACGCAACAAGGCTTCACCGGCGTGGTTTCGCAGTTTCCGCAAACAGAATTGTGGATGGTGGTGTTGGTGAGTGTAGTGGTTGGAACTCCGGCCCTTCTTTTCCTTTTGTCTTTCGCTTCGCTCTAGCCCAGGCCCCAAGTACTTGACTGAGGAGTTAATCGGTCCTCAGTCCGACGCAAAATGGATGCAACTTCTGGGGTCGTCGGCGCAGATGTGCGAGTGGGAGAATTCCTCCCTAGCTAGAGCTGAGTTAACTCTGTTCCACCCACCCCCCCCACCCCCCCCCGCCGAGGGGTGGGTATTGAGTGCAAATAAGTGTCTGTCTCTTGAGCGGCGATAGGAAACCTGAGCAGGAGGTTGATCCAGAGAGTAGGCCGCGCAGATGACTGGAGAGGTGAACTTCGCGAAGAATTCCCTCCTTTATTGCGTCATTTGGGCTTCTGAGTCGGTCCCTTCAGGCTGACGGGTCGGGGCGTTAGACCTTAACCTATGTGAGCTTAACCCTTGTGGCTCTGTTGCCCTACTCAGTCATTTTCAGAGAAACAAATGAGGGCGAGGCAAGGATTGCCTCGGAGGTGGCTGGAAAGCCAGATCCAAATGTCTGTTAGGTCGTTTCTTGCAGACCCATCTTCGTTGTCAGATGACAGTCTTTTTACCCTAAGCTAATTGAGGGTTCTGAGGGACAGCTCTTTTCCGTTTGAAGTTTGGGCATTATTCCACGTTGATGCGCAGTTTTAAATAAATACTCTCCATTTCTGCGGTGGTTGGTAATGCTGTCGCATTTATTCTGACGGACTTGGTTGAGTCGTTTGTGACATCTCATCTGTGGAAATGGTGGCGTATATAAATAAAATTGAGACTTAAATCTCAGTACTTATTTTAGGAACCTCAGCTAAAGAAGATGCTTCAGATTTCTTGAATATCAAAACCATTTCTATATCCTTTTTAAGGAAATAATTAGGTAAAAATTTTAAGTAATTCTTCTGCAGATTACTTTTCTGTGTGCTTTTGCCCTAGTTTGGCATTTTGGTTCATTTCGCCCTAGTTTGGCATTTTGTTAACCTCACACAGTGAGTAGTGAAACTAATTTCCCTTGAAATCCTTTTCTAACTCAAGCCATAATGCCTTCGTTTTACCCATTCCCTTAACTATTTCTTTAAACTGTTATTCTTTTTCTTATTTCAGAACCCTTCTTTGTTTCATTCCTCTCTTCATATCTTTCAGGTTCTATGAATTTAATCTTGAATTTGCTGAATCTCACTGATCTTTTTTACTTTTGCTATCTCTTCTCCATTTGGTTTGAATAATACAGTCTAACATTTTTGTAGTGGTGTATAGGGTATAATTTCTTAAAGAAACAGTTCATACAGTGCCTCATTGAGCTTCTCTGTAGTAGTAGTTCAGTAAATTTGTGAAGTGAATTAATAAATGGATTACTATAACAGTTCCGTTCCAGTAGATAGTTGGTTACCCGCCTCCCCTCCCATTTTACACATAGGACTGAAAAAAAAAAGACTTAATGGCCAGTCAGCTTTTAAGCTCCAGAGCTGGGTCTTGAAACTTTAGTCCAAAGTAATTTCCATTCTTTTCACTTTCTACCCTCATTACAAAATTTAAGGTTGCTATAGGTTCCCAAACCTTTTCTGATTGGGGTGACTTTACTGTTTCTGATTTTTTTCAGTGTCTCTAGGCTGAAAGAAATACCTAAAAATGCCATTTATTAAGTAGTTCAGTCTAAAGAATTTAATAAGTTTTTCTGCCTTAATTCTGCAGCTGTTTAAAAAAAAAACTTAAAAGCCGTAAATTGAAAAATAGAATATTTGTATTTATTATTAAATAACTACAAATACTTAAATGTGGGATTTGTGTACCTGTTGGGTACTGTACAGCTTTTTAAGGCTTGAAATCATATTAGATGCTGCACCCTCATTCCCTGTTTCACCTTGATTTTCTAATGGCAGTACTAAAATCCCCGCTTCACAAAGTTATGACATCATTGAGAGCTATGTACTGTACACTACACAGTTGAAACTGATCTACCTGAGGCTAGTAATTTCTGTTATATCTGCCAGATGTCAAATAACTCTGGGTTTCCCTTAAAATTTTTAAAATATCCTGCCATTTCTCTAGGAGTTTGTTATAGTGCCCTGGGGTATCTGAGCACCCAGTTTAGAAACTGAGGCTATAAAGTGATGACTGGCTCGATTTAAGAATGAGAATAGAAAAGGAACTAGTACTTGTGTGTTCCCACTTTGTCAGTTTTAATGCAGTTAGGGACTTCTATGGATAAGTATGTAGAAGTATTTGGGGATTATAATTAGTCCTATCACATTCTTTCAAAGTCTCAGCATATGTTTAGAAATAACCAATTTTTGTCATTCCAGTGTTGCTTTATGAAATTTTATCATCAGTTCAAGTAATCAAATATGGAAAATTCTACAAAAGCAGAGAACTATGAAAAAATCTCTTTTGAAGAGACCAAAGCTTTAATAAATTCTGAAACAGAGTCTTCATTCAGTATTATTGAAAACATAGCATCTTCTGGGACTGGGCCTTCGGAAAATGCTCCTACCTCGGGTGAAGTAGACACACCAAAAAAGAGAAAAATGGAGTATGAAGATGATCTTGCAAAGGGAAGTTCCAGTTGTGGGGAAGATATTCCAAACAAGATGAGAAAACTTGATGCTGAAATTGTCTTAGAGAAAAAAGGTTCTGGTGATGATGACGGCATTACCAAAAAAAGAAAATTAGAAACTGATGATGATCTAAAAGATAAACCTTCTACTGGAGATAGGAGTCATAAAATGAGAAAACTAGCACTTGAGGATGTTCCTGAAAGGGGAAAAGTATGTTGAATATATTTTCCTTCTATTCATAATATAATATGTCAAATTGTAATATGGGATAACTGTTAAATAATACTGGGTTTTATGTAATCTTAACTTAAATGTTGTATTTTTAATAGGCTATGCACTTAACATGGCATTTAATTCATAAAATTTACTTTTTTTTTTTTTTTTTAAGGAGGTACCAGGTCTTGAACCCAGGACCTCTTACATGGGAAGCAGGTGCTCAACCATTTGAGCCTTATCCACTCCCCAGAATTACTTTTTATTAAGGTGAAATGCTGCTAATGAGATAATTTTATATTACTTCAGAACTCTTGTTTGACTAGAAATTTGAAAGTCCGTTTTTATAGTTAGCTTTTTGTTTTTTATTGTGAATTATACATAACATAAAAATTACCATTTTAGCCATTTTTAAGCATACCTCTCAGTGGCATTAAGCACATTCACAATGTTGTGTAACCACCATCTCTCTTTCTGGGGTTTTTCATCTCAAAAACTCTATAACCATTAAACAATAACTGCCTATTCTCCCACACACACACCAGTAACTTTGTATCTTGCTTATTCTAAATACCTCATATAAGTGGAATCATACAATGTTTGTCCTTTTTCTGTTTGGCTTATATCACTTCGTGAAATGAATTTATTTCAAGATTCATTCACGTTACAGCAGAACTTCTTTCTTATGGCTGAATAATATTCCATATTTTGTTTATCCACTCATATGTTGATGGACATGTGAGTTGCCACCTTTTGTCTATTTTGAGTAAAGCTGCTATGAAGTATCTGAGACCCTGTTTTCCATTTTCCATTTTTTGAGTATGTAACTGGGAGTGGAATTGCCAAATTATATGTAATTCTGTTTAATTTTTTCAGGAACTGCCAAACTTTTCTGCAACAGCTGCATCATTTAACATTTCTACCAGCAGTGTCCAAGGATTCCAGATTCTCCACATCCTCACCACCCTTGTATTTTTCTGTTTTTATTTTATTTATTTATTTATTTATTTATTTTTGATAAAGTTATTCTAGTGGGTGTGAAGTTGTATCTGTTGTGGTTTTGATTAGTAGTTCCCTAATGACAAATGATGTTGAGCATCTTTTCACATGCTTATTTTCTATTTGTATATCTTTGGAGAAATGTTTATTCACGTTCTCGGCCCATTTTTCAGTTCTGTTGTTGTAGGAATTCTTTATATATTCTGGATATTAATCATTTATCAGATACCTGATTTGCAAATATTATCTCCCAGACAGTGAGTTGTCCTTTCACTGTCTTGATAGTGTTATTTGATGAACAGAAGTTTTTGATTTTTATGAAGCTCAGTTTATCTCTTTTTTTTCGTTTTCTGTACTTTGGCTGTACAATTTGAGAAACCATTGCCAAATCCAAAGTTATGAAGGTTTTCCCCTATTTTTCTATGAAGAGATTTAGAATTTTCTCTCTTAAATTTAGGTCTTTGATCCATTCTGAGTTAATTTTTTTGAATATGGTCTAAAGTAAATGTCCAACTTCATTCTCTTGCATGTGGAAATCCAGTTTTTCCAGCACCATTTCTAGAACCTGTTCTTTCCCCCATTGAATGGTCTAGCATTGACTATATATGTGAGGATTAACTTCTGGTCTTTCTAGTCTATTCCATTCATCTCTGTGCCTGTCCTTTATGCCAGTACCACCCTGTTTTAATTACTGTAGTTTTATAGTAATTTTTGAAATCAGGAAGTGTGAGTCCTCTAACTTTGTTCTTTTTTAAGATTATTTTGTCTCTTCAGAGCCCTAAGCCATACGAATTTGAGGATCATTTCTTCATTAAAGGCTGCTAGGATTTTTATAGGGATTGTGTTGAATCTGTAGATCGCTTTGGATAGTATTGGCATCTTAACAATATTAAAGCATCCTATTCATCCAAGATGAGCGTCTTGGATGTTTATTTAGGTGGTCTTTCATTTCTTTCAGCAGTATTTTGTAGTTTTCAGTGTACAAGTCTTTCACCTCCTTGTTTAAATTTATTCCTTGATAGATGCTATTATAAATATAAATGTTTTCTTAATTTCCATTTCTTTTATTATTGGAGTAGAGAGCCACCACTGATTGTGCGTTAATCTTGTTTCCATGAACTTTGCTGAATTGACTTATTAACTTTACTAATTTTCTTTTGTATTTTTTGGAATATTCTAAATAAAATATGTCATCTTTGAATAGAGATAGTTTTACTTCTTCTTGTCCAATTTGGGTGCCTTTTATTTCTTTTACTTGCCTAATCACTCTGGTTAGAACTTCCGTTACAATGTTGAATAGCAGTGATGAAAGCAGGCATCCTTGACTCCTTCATGATCTTATGGGAAAGCTTTTAGTCTTTTACCATTGAATAGGATATTAGCTGTGAGTTTTTCATAAATGCCTTTTATCATGTTGAGAACTTTTCTTTCCTGGTTTTCTGAGTGTTTTTAGTCATAAAATGGTGTTGAATTTTGTCAGATGCCTGTTCTTCATTCATGTGGGTTTTTTTCCTTCTTTCTATTAATGTGGTATGTTACATAGATTGATTTTTATATGTTGAACCACCCTAGCATTCTGGGGATAAATCCCACTTTTAATCCTTTTAATATGCTACTGAATTTAGTTTACTAGTATTTTCTTGAGGAGTTTTACATCTATATTCATAAGGGATATTGGCCTGTAGTTTTCTTTTCTTGCAGTGCCTTTGTCTGCCGTCAGGGTAATGCTGGCCTCAGTGAGTGAGTTAGGGAGTGTTCCCTCCTCTTCAGATTTTTTTGAAAAGTTGAGAAGGATTGGTGTTAATTCTTTGAATATTTGGTGCAATTTACTAGCAAAGCCATCTGGTCCTGAACTTTTCTTTGTTGGGAGGTTTTTGATTACTGATTCAATCTGTTTACTTGTTATAGGTCTGTTGAAATTTGTTGTTTCTTTTTGAGTCAGTTTAGGTAATTTGTGTGTTGCTTTGCTTTTTCTTAGGTGTTCACCCCTTTTTTATCCTAAATTAGTTGAGATTATCTCTTAATGTGATAAATTTAAAAGTTATACCTAGTTTGCATTCTTTTGTTAATGTAATTCCTTAAAGAACTAGATTGTTTCCAACTCTTTTTAGTGTACTTTACATACAGTTTAACTAAGTGGCTGCAAAAGCCTGATGTTTAGCTGGGCTATTATAGAGCAAGGGATAGCCATGATAGCAAGTTATTTTCATTTTGAAATACCAAATATCTGATGCAAAATCTGGAATGGGAGGGAAAGAGTACTTTGAATGAGTAAAATTCTGCCATCAGCCCTTAAAACTACAGCTATTCCATTCATATGTCATCGGTGGAGTGTGAATCCCTGTAACAAATGCAAGCTTGTGTTATGAATGTTTCCAAGCTTTTATTAATGGATCCCTTTTTTTTTTTCAAGTGAAAATGTTATATTCAAGGCTGATGTAAAGTAGGTAAAAGGTAAGGTGCTTTGGTTGAAAAGTGGGGTTGGGGACATCTGAAGTCCTTTTCCAACCCTCTGATTTTTTATAGAAGGCTGAGGGTCTCAGAGTACAAATTGAAAAGTGTTGAATGAGTTTAATAATTAATAATAGACATCACTGACTGAACATAGTCTGTTGAGTTCTAACCCTTTGCATATTTTATCTCGTTTAAGCCTCATGATAATTTTATAATAAAATAATAAATGTGAATATAACAGTTGTTATTGCTATTTTATACCCATGTAGGACCCTATCCACTGATTATTCTTTATTGAAATAGAATTCTGGAAGAATACTGGTTTTATTATGGCATTGACACTAAAATCAAACAGATGAAAGATCAAGATGAAGATTTTAAACCTAGAGATGTTTTTTAAAATAGGGAACAGGAAACAAATTTTATTTCTGATCACAGTTAGTGAGATTTCTGTGGTTAATGCCATTTGTGAATTTTACCAATATCAGTACTCTTATGTTTAGGTCAGATTCTCTGTTAGGCTTACTTTTACCATGTTATGATCCTTATTTTTGTTCCATTCTCTTTATTTTCAGAGCTTGGAAGACGGACACAGCTCAGCAGTTGTTGCCCACTACAATAAACTTGAGGAAACTGGTTTAGAAAAGCGTAGCCAAAGTCGAATTTTCTACCTCAGAAACTTTAATAACTGGATGAAAAGTGTCCTTATTGGTATGATTAATTTTTTTGCTTTTTGGTTTAGAATTTTTTAGTTTAGTTTATGGTCATTTTTTCCCTCCCCAAATGGTTAACCATAGGCCAAGCTACTAGGTCTTTAATTTCTGTGCACTTGGTTATCCTGCCTTGACTTAATAAAGCTGAAGCCAGAACAGGCTTTCAACATAAATTCTATTGGGACATACTTTTGGTTGACTACATTAGATATTAATGAGTATTTAATTGCTGTTAATAAGTTAATTAGGCTTTCAAAAGGAAATGTGCTCCTTTTATACTTCGAATAATAGCTTAATAGCTTTAGATGACTGCTTTTGTTTGCCAAAGGCTGCTGATGCAAAGTACCAGAAGTGGGTTGGCTTTTATAAAGGGGATTTATTTGGGGTAAAAGCTTACAGTTTCAAGGCTGTGAAATATCCAAATCAAGGCATCATCAGAGAGGCTTTCTTATCAAAGTGAGCTACTGATGAGCCTGTTGTCCAGCCACATGGCAAAGCCAGATGGCTGCCGATCTCGGCCAAGGTCTCGGCTTTCCTCTCCAGTTTCACCGTCACTGGCTCAGCTGTGAGCAACCATGCATAGGGCTTGTCTCTTTCTGGGTGTCCTCTCTCAGTCTTAGCTGCTCTGCTTTCTTCCCAAGTTCAGCTATGAGTTGTCAGGCATGTGGCTCATCTCTCCCTGGACCTTGGCTCCTTGCCTCTTGGGGCTTCTGTTTTCCTGCAGTCCTCTCTCTCATGCCATGCCAGGATCAGTATAATATGGCGGCTTCCTGTTCCTCTGTGTCTTGTTTATATTAGACCCAGCAAGACTCAACCTGAGTCATATTTCACTGATGTAATCTAGTTGAAAGGGTCTCACACCCACAGGAGTGGATTAATTAACAATCTTTCTCTTTTGAGGATTTATAAAAATTTCAGACTGCGACAGTGACCCTAATTCCATTTCACTTTAAGGATTTTGGAGCAATGATATAGTCATTTTTTGGATTAAACTTTCAGTCTCCATTAAGTCAGTAAAATTGCTAGGAAAAGGGACAGTGTCATGGTTTTTCATCTCTAGGCCTTTAATGAATTGGTAAAGATCATGGATATGTTGATTGTCCATTGAGCTTTTTTTCCTCTGGGGAGAAAAAAGTTTACGTTGAGGAGTGATGAGGACATTGAACTTTTTGTAGCCATTTTATCTGTTGACATTCACTTGAGAAATTAAATGGAAGTCAGTGGAGGAAATAGGATTCATAATACAATTATTGCTTTGTATGCCTAGTACGTTAAGTACTTACATAATTAAGTAGAACATTTCTAAATGTCTAAATTTCTTACATAATTTAAGTAGAACATTTCTAAAATGTCACCAGCCCTCTATAATCTGTATTCTAGTTTCTGACTATTATGAATTTGCTTATTCTAATAATGTCATATCAGTGAGATCATGCAGTATTTGTCCTTTTGTGTTTGGCTTACTTCATTCAGCATGTTTTCAAAGTTCATCAGTGTTGTCGCGTGTATCAGAACTTCATTTTCTTTTACAGCTAAATAATAGTCCATTGTATATATATACCAGATTTTGTTTATCCATTCAACTGTTGGTGGACACTTGGATTGCTTCCATCTTTTGGTAATTGTGAATAATGCTTTCACATCTATTTGATTTTTTTGTGTTGTATCATTTCTGTCCCTTATTTCCATATATATTTTTCATATCTTTTCTTTGTGGCTATGATGGGGCTAAATTGAACACCTTAAATCTATGTCATATGATAGCAACTTGACTTCCATAGCATATACACATACTGTTCCTCAACCTCTTCATCCTTTTTGTTGTTCTTGTTACAAATTATATCTTTATATATTGTATGTCTAAGACCAGAGACTGATCATTGCTTTTTATGCATTTGCATTTTAGAACCATTGAGAAGTAAAAAGTGGAGTTATATACTACAAAGTGCAAAATAATTGTACTGACATTTATAGTTACCCATGTGGTTACCATTACTGAAGGTCTTTATTTCTTTATGCCACTTTGAGGTCTGGTGTCCTTTCCTTTCAGTCTTTAAAACTCTTTAGTATTACTTGTAGGCAGGTCTGGTAGTGACATACTCCCTCAGCTTTTGTTTATCTGGAAATATCTTAATCTCTCTCTCTCTCATTTTTGAAAGACAATCTCAGCAGATATAAAATGTTTGGTTGGCAGTAGTTTTCTTTCAGCACTTAAAAATATATTTTGTCCCGCTGCTTTCTTGCCTCCGTGGTTTCTGATGAGAAATCAGCACTTAATCTTATTGGGACTCCCTTGTATGTAATACACTGCTTTTCTCTTGCAGCTTTCATAATGTTCTCTGCATTCAACTGTTTGCTATGTGTCTGGAGTTGTTTCTCTTTGAGTTTATCCTGTTTGGAGTTTGTTTGTATTGAATGTGCATATTCATATGTTTTGATAAATTTGGGAAGTTTTCTGTCATTATTTCTTTAAATATTCCTTCTGCCCCTTTCTTTCCTTTTTTTTCCCCCTCTGAGACTCTTATACTGCATTTATTGGTATGCTTAATGGTGTTCCATAGGTTTCTTGGGCTCTGTTTGCTTTCTTTTTTTTTTCTGCTTTTCAACCTGAATCATTTAAAGTGTCTTGTCTTTGAGTTCACTGATTCTTCTACCAGCTCAATCTGCTGTTGAATCCCTCTAGGATATTTTTTATTTCAATTATTGTGGTCTTTAATACCAGCATTTGTTTGGTTCTTTTTTACAATTTTTATCTTTTCCTGTTTTCTTTTATCTCCTTGAGCATATTGAGGATCATTTTTTTTTAAAGTCTGATATGTCCAGAGTCTGGTCTTGGTGGTTTCTTATCTTGTTCCTTTGGATAGGTCATCAGTTCCTGTTTCTCTGTCTTGTAATTTTTTTGTTGGGAGCTGTACATTTTAATATTTTTACATGTTAACTCTGGAATTTAGTCCCTTTAGTTTCTTAAGTTTACATCCAGCTAGTGATATGACAAGGATTTCCTTGAATGTAAAAGAAACCACTGCAAAAAACACCTTTCACAGTATTTGCAAGTTGGCTCTGAGTTGACTGGTGCTCTCCTTCAAAGTTTAGCCCTCCTGTCAAGAACAATGTGAAGTTCAGAGTCCTGTCAGTCATTTCTGAGACTGAGTCTTGTCCTAGGCTTATGCTTGCTTGTGGCCTTAGTAATTCCCCTTTGTACATGAATTCAAATGCCCTTTTGGCTGCATATGAAATAGACTTTCTCCCTTTCCTCCTGAGTGCTCTATTATTTGATTTTTATAGCAGGTAAGCCTTTGCTCAGACAGCTTTTACTTAATTGTTTCTTACACTCCTTTAGCTGTCAGCAAGCTGTTTCTGCTTGCAGGGCAAATTATGGGAGGGTAAGCCAGAGACTAGTTTCCTGGTTCGGTCTTTTGGGCTGCCACCTGATAGACTGGCACACACATACAGGCACCACAGTGTGTACATTAGGGGTTCCTTGTGCTCCCTCCAGAACAGGGAACCACAGAACATTCCAGGGACCACAGAACAGGGAACTCCTGCTCCTTCCAGAATAAGGCCAGGGATCACA